>OU696697.1:71061227-71136227 GCA_916050605.2 Platycheirus albimanus | reverse complement strand
TTTTATTCGATGTGCAATATTTGGTTTATGGTCTCTTATTATCTTTCTGTAATGAAGGAGTATTCGTTGCTTTAAATGCATTTTCTTTGTAGGAAAACAAATGTGCCTTTGAGCTTGTATGCACTTTTAAGCATTTTCAAAGAAGTTTCGCTTGGGCCGGTATTTATTTTCACTTTAGTTGAAGTGCGATTTTCACTTATTTTAACGGAGTCTGAAAACTGTTGTTCACAATCATTTCCAAGTAGAAGCCGAGTGACAGTGCGGATCTTTCCTTCTGGATCTGTAGGAGGATCTTCCTTGGGAATTGAAATGACAATGTTTTTGTTTCTTAGTTCTCAACTTTGTGATTCTAGTTCTTCTAGTAAGCTACATCTCTCTTCAAATTGCTTTACTTTTGTCGACATTTCATCGTTTTGCTTACGCAAGAAGTTTATTTCGTTGTTGAGTTTATTTAGGTCTTTCTTGGTGGCTAAGTTTGCGATTGCCAATGCAAGTTCAGTGTGAAGAGAAGAATCAACAATCGATTTAATTTTTTGCAAATCTGAAGCAGACATGGACATGGTGGTGCGTTTGAAAATTTTAAAACTAATTGGAGTATTTTTCTGATGGAAATTTTCTTCTGGTGAAGTTTCGCCGATTTTTCGTTTGTTGTCAGTCATGTGACTTCAGATTGCAAGTTAAATACTTAAATTTTTCCAGAATTATTATAATTTTACCTCGACAGTGGTCGATTTGTGGAATACACTTTATTTTGAATTAAATTTAGCACTTTTTTTTTTAAATAAAACTGCGATTTATTTCCTTATAAATTGTATTTTTGGTAAAACACACTTCATCTTTTTAATAAATAAATTAATACATTAAATAATGCCTAATAAAAACAAGTTGATTATTCAAACAAAAACAAAAAACAAATACAAAAGTCAATAGGTTAAGTATTTAAAATCAAAGTGCACTACAGGGTCGTACGAACTTGCTCTAATGTGTTTAAATGGTCTTGTCATTGAAAAAATCATATGAAATTTTATTAGTCACTTAAAAATTAATAATTCAAATTTTTTTCCAGACAATGAAGTAAGCCATCAGATTTCTTTTACTTTTTTTGAATTTTTGGACACATTTGTTCAAAATCGTTCGACCAGTTGTTTTTTTCTCAAAAAACGGTTTTTTTTTAACTTTTCCAAAACATGTTCGAAATTTTTTTTTTCGAGTGTGCCAACATTTAGCAGTTTAAAGTTCCTATCAGAAAAAAAGTTTAAGAAATTTTAAACAAATCGTTTTTCAAAAAACCAAAAATTAAAAAAAAAATAATTTAAACTCAAAAAAAGATTTTTTGAAAAATTAAACAATTAATATTATTTTTTATATAAGAGCTTTCACATTCAAATTGTCATCGAAATCCGTTGAGTGGTTGACGAGAAAATCTGTTATGAAAAAAACTGGTCCTATGGGAGGTACCGTAACAAGACTTTTCCTGAAAAGTTAATTCCAACCAAAACATTAAGTTTACTTAAAAAACAACATTGAGAAAGTTTTATCAAAATCTTAGGAGCCGTTTTTGAGATAAATGAGTTCATCGTACAAAATCATATGGCAGGTACCCTTAGTTTTGGAGCTAGAATGCTTATTCCGATTTGCTTCAAACTTGGTATATAGTATTATTATGACATCCTAAAGGTACCTGCCATGATTTTTAGTGAAAAATTAATTTTTCTCAAAAACGGCTAATACGATTTTGATAAAACTTTCTGAATAGTGTTTAATGTGCAAACTTTATGTTTTTGTTAGAATTGATTTTTCAGGAAAAGTCTATTATAACGGTACCTCCCATTGGACCGCTTTTTTAAATCCGATTTTCTCGTAAGCCACTTGAATTTCGATGGAATTTTTAATATAGAAGCCCTTTTATAAAAGAAATAATATTAATTCTTAGATTTTTCAAAAAAAGTTTCAAATTTTTTTTTAAATGTTTGTTTTTTCCAAAAACGGTTTAATCTATTTTTTTTTAATTTTATTTTTCTGATTAAACTACAAAGTGCTAAAAGTTGGCATAGTAAAAAAAAAAAAAAAATTGGAATATATTTTCGAAAAGTTTTTCAAAAAAAATGTTTTTTTAAGAAACTAGTCGAACGATTTTGAAAAAAAAAAATTCTTAAAAATCTTAACAATAAACAAAATCATATGGCATACTTCATTTTTCCCAAAAACGTTTTAACTAGTGATTTTTAAGTGATCAATAAAATTTGATATAGTTTTTTCCCTGCTTTTTTTCCAAAATCTCAAACCCCAAGACCACTGTCACACATTAGAGCAAGTTTGTCCGACCCAGTCGTGCACTTTGTTTTACTTCCTCTATAGGGCAAATATTGGTTTCGTGCAGAACAAAAATCGAGGTTTTAATCAAACATGACATTACTATGATGGAAAAGCCCAAAAAAGTGGTTTTCGCCATACCGTCCGTCGGTCTGTCTATGCGTCTGTGCGGATGTGCGGTTTGCGGATGTGTGGATGTGTGCTTTTTCACGTCATGCTACAGCCTAAACGGCTTGACGGATTTTCTTCAAACTTGGTATATAGCAGTTTGAAGAAAAACGATTGTCGAGGTTTTTTGTTTCGTTTTAGGCCGGCTCAAACTGGTAACTTTAATGTAACGGTTTTTTACTTGCGATTATAGGTACTACATTTTTTGCAAAAAAAAAAAAATTGAGATAACAATCACCCATGACATTACAATGATGGAGATGTCGAAAAAAGTGGGTCTGGAAATTCCGTCCGTCTGTCTGTCTGTCTGTCTGTCTGTCTGTCTGTCTGTCTGTCTGTCTGTATGTCTGTTCGCGCCTCTGGAGGCTGAACGGGTGGGCCGATTTGCTTCAAATTTGGTATTTAGGATTTATTTGGCCGTCCCTCGGAACAAATTTTTTATTTTTGCTCTAGGTCCAAAAATAACGGCACCTGCCATACAATCTTGAAGACAAAAATTGATTTTCTCAAAAACGGCTCTAACGATTTTGGTAAAACTTTCAGAATGCTATTTTTGCAAGAAAATCTATCTTTTGGTTTGAAATTATTTTTCAAAATTTGTCTAATAACGGTACCTCTCATAGAACCAGTATTTTCAAATCAAATTTTCTCGTAAGCTATACATTCGATTTCAATAAAATTTTGGCCACAGGAAGTCATTAATAATTTTATTTATATGGCATTTCAAAATTTTCAAAAACTTTTTTTTTTGATTTTTTATAATTTTTTCAAAAAAAATTTTGGTTTTCGAAATATGTTGGAAACGGGTACATTGATTTTTTTTTAAATTATTTTTCAAATGTAAACTACAGATTGCCATATATTTGCATACTCAAATAAATTTCAAAATATTTTTTGAAAAAGTTTTTCAAAAATAACCTTTTAAAAAAAAAAACTGGTCCAACGATTTTCAATATTTTTTTTTCCTAGATTGACGTGTAGCTTTGAAATTTTATTGCATACTTAGTTTTTCCGAGAAAACTCTTAAACTAATTTAAAAAATAAGAGAATTTTCGAAATTATTTAATTTTTTTTAATATCCATATATTCAGCCACTACGCAATTGCTTATCATAAGAGCATGTTCGTGCGACCCAGTCGTGCATTTTATTTTTAAATTATTTTTTCAAATGTAAACTACAGGTTGCCATATATTAACATACTCAAATAAATTCTAAAATATTTTTTGGAAAAGTTTTTCAAAAATAACCTTTAAAAAAAAACTGGTCGAAAGATTTTCAATATTTTTTTTTCTTAGATTGATGTATAGATTTGAAATTTTATTGCATACTTAGTTTTTCCGAGAAAACTCTTAAACTAATTTAAAAAATAAAAGAATTTTCGAAATTCTTTAAATTTTTTTTAATATCCATATATGCAGCCACTAAGCAATTGCTTATCATGAGAGCAAGTTCGTGCGACCCAGTCGTGCATTTTATTCATTTTGGATTTGCTCGAAAACGGCTCTAACGATTTTGATTAAACTCACAATTTAACTTACCTAAAATGTTTCTAACAAAATAGCGTTTTTTGTTTTTGGCTCAAATGGTCGTAACGAAAATCAATTTTTAACGGTTTTTTTCAAATAGCCGTAAGTTCACAACGGCTTGATTGAATCGACTCAAATTTCGTTTGACATACTTTTTCATAGTTTTCTATAAGATGGCTTAGCAAATTTTTCACTGAAGCCTTTCTAAGCGTTGGCTTCCATACAACGAGCCGTTCAGTTTTAGCCAACTTTTTTTTGGTTTTTTTCTAATTTGCTCAAAAATGGCTCCAACGATTTTGATTAAACTTTGTTTGTAATATTCTTTTAGTGTTCTTAAGAGCACTGCATTTTTAGTTTTTGGCAAAAAATAATAATAACGGATATCTGGTCTTAACGTCTTTTTTTATAATGGCCATAAGTTGTCAACGGTTGCATCGAATTCAAACAAACTTTGTTTGGTATAGTTTCTTACAACTCTCTATCAGATGGCATTGCATTTTTTCAGTTACTTCTTTTTAAATGGTGTCCCCCATACAAAAAGACACTAGGTTTTGGCCAAATTATGTAGTTGTTTTTAATTTACTCAAACAATATTCTACCCATTTTTTTTTTTTTATAATGCACACGCGCTCAAATGGGGTGACGTGAAATAAGGCCAAACGAAATAAGGCCAAATTTCAGATTTTGGGGTTATTTCGTTTTCCAAAACGAAATAAGGCCAATTTGGTCTTATTTCCATGCACTAATAGAAATAAGAGCGAAAAAATAATGGAAATAAGACCGAAAATAAAAAATTAGGAATTCGGCTTTGGTTCACGGTTCTAATTGTTAAGTGCTTAAAGTTTTGAAAAAATAAAATGAGGAACAACCAAAATGTTCAAAGAATTTTTCAAAAATTGTTTCCACTTCCGTTGTTGAGCGCACAAAACATGATAACTGCATTTGATTTGATTAAAGCGGAAATTGGTCAACAAGCGTGGTCACGAAACGCAACAAATGCTTTTAACGAGTTCATTATCTATTTTCAAACGCAATGGATTGAAAAGGTATTTATTTGATTGTCTTTCTTTTATGTATTAGAAAAATATTTTCTGTGAATGAGTAAAATCGCTCGATTTTTAGGAATTAAGGTTTATCTGATTTTTTTTAAATTTTCAAAAACGGATATTGGTGATATGAGATTACGTTTGTATGGGAATGAATCTCATGGGTATTGCAAGTATCTGTTTTCGGAAATTTTAAAGAATCAGATAAAATAATCGTTAAAAAATCGCGCGATTTCCGTTTTTGAAAATTTAAAAAAAATCAGATAAACCTTAATTCCTAAAAATCGAGCGATTTTACTCATGCACAGAAAATATTTTTCTAATACATAAAAGAAAGACAATCAAATAAATACCTTTTCAATCCATTGCGTTTGAAAATAGATAATGAACCTCAATACCGTATCATCTTAGAGGTGTGAAAATTGATATTGAAATAATGCCAAATTGGCCTTATTTCGTTTTCGAAAACGAAATTAAGCCAAACTGAAATTTCGGCCTTTTTTCGTTTTGGAAAACGAAATAAGGCCAAATTTTCGGAATTTGGCCTTATTTCGTTTGGCCTTATTTCACGTCACCCTCAAATGGTTTGTTATAGCCCTTTTAATGATAAGTCACAGCGCGAGCGATAGGAAGTTAGGAAGGAAGGGAAAGGAGGTGTCGATGAACATTGATCTTGAATGTTTGAAGATCAAAAAATGGCAAGGAAAAATTGTGCCAGGCAATCCGTTCCACATCTGTCAAAAAAGTTGTGAAGTTTACTTTAAAGTTTAGCCCTATTCAAAATTGATTTTTTTGCAATTTATTCAAAAAAGAAAAACATTTTTATTATTCAGAAGTCTTAATTAAGCACTCAGGTCACTTTACCATATGAAATTCAAGTGAGTTATAGAGCAGTAAGTCGTATTTAATTAGTTCTAAGAACAAGCGAAAACTAATTTACGAAAAACGTCATTATTATATGGACAATATTAAAAGAAAACTGCAAGAAACTTCTCCAGAGACTTTTAGATCCAAAAAAGCACAAACTCCATACACAATGTCTTCAGAACTAGTAGGATCAATGTTCAAAATGGACCTTTTTAAGATGCAAAAAAAGTGATTTAGATTCAATTACTAATGACCATCAAATAATCATACAGGCAAATGTCTTGTTAACCTCCAAAATAACAACTTTGGAAAAAAAATATGAACAATTAGAGAACCAAATTGAGGATATGCAGAGAAGGAACACTGAAAACAATCTTTTGATGAAAATACCGATTGTGGAAGGACGTGACGAAAAAGAACACGCAATACGAATTTGTACGAATATTATTCAGCCACCACCATCTATTGAAAATTTGCAGATTCGTGAAATAAGATCGGCAAATCCAAATGTCAAGAACTTCATGCTAAAGCTCGAATCAAAACAACAAGTAATCTCCGCGCTGAAAGCATCGAACACTCTACGAACCACTGGCACAAAACTTTCAAAAGATCTTCCTTTTACAATAAGGCAAAAGAGAAATAAACTGTTGAGTATTAGACGGCGTTTGAATGAGTTTAATCCAGAAATTAAAGTTCTAGTAAGGGATGACAAAATGTTCGTGAACAAAAAAGTCTTTCGGTGGAGTCCTACACTTGGATTTTTGCATAATAATGCCACAGATGGAATTCAAGTTTTAAATGACATTTTCAATGCAGATCTAAGCCAACACCTGTGTTCTCTTTTAGAGACAGAAATTGCGTCAACAGCAGCTGATGATGACATAAACGAAAATGGACTAGATCTAAGTGCGCCACCTGGATCTCAACATGGAAGCAATAGTTTAGCAGATGCACAAACCAATAGATCTATTAAATCATAGGGTAAAGGCGCCGTCTGCTTAAATAATAAAATTAATGTAGAATTTAGCAGACTAAAAATATTAAGCTATAACATATCAGGCCTAAAAAATAAATCTTTATATCCGGAATTTTTTAATTTAATAAATAATTACGATTTCGTTTTTTTGTATGAAACATTCGTAGACGAATTTAAATTACACTTAAGTAAATTTAAGAATTTTATATTTATTTTAATTTCTGCACAAAGGCAACATACAAGAGGAAGGGCGAGCGGAGGATGTTTTTTTTGGTATATAAACTCTATTAAAAACATTGCATGTGAGTTCAAAGTAGAAGATGAAATTAATTTTTTAAGCATCAAAACAAAAACTAAAAGTTACATTATAATTCCGTCGTACATCAATTGTAACCATTGGGAGCAGGATTTTAATGTACTATACAGTTTTATTGAGCACAATGATATCGACGATGTTATGGTAATTGGGGACCTCAATGCGAGAATTGGAAATGAAGAAGGAAGAGAAAATAGATTTGCTGGAAAGACTCGAAATTCAAAGGACACAATAACAAATGCAAGAGGAATCAAACTACTGGAGCTCTGTAACTCATTTGGATTTCGAATAATGAACGGTGCATCAAGGTCTGATTCGTGCGGCGAATTTACTTTTGTTGGTCAACAAGGATGTTCAGTCATCGACTATTGTCTAGTGAGGGGGAATTGGATCGCAGCGGTAGCAGATTTAGAGGTTCTTTCGGTTCCATACTCCGACCACATGCCAATAGCTGTCGAATTCAATTCAAACCAAACTACGAATGACCAAACAATCAGTTTGATATTCCCTCCAAAATTAATATGGAAAGACAGCAGAGCTAAAGAGTACAGACGAAATCTGGAAAGAATTATTCAAACTGGCGGTCTACTTACAATTGAGGAAATGGAAAACACGATCAAGAAAGCTTATCCAACTCATAGAAACAGCACACTAGACATAAAACAAAAAGAAAGATGGTTTGATATAGAGTGCGAACAGGCACGAAAAATATCTTTTGGATGGTTAAAAGCTTTTAGAAAATTTAACAGTGATTATTTCAAAATGATGTACGTTGAAGCTAACCGTATATTCAAACAACTATGCAGGGTCAAGAAAACCTTATTTTATGAAAACGAGGCTCTCAAGCTGACCTGTTGCAGAGACTCAAAGGATTTTTGGAAGGCAGTCAATAATTTGAATGGAAAGAAACTTCTTATAAGTCCAAACTTAAATATGGATACATTGCACGGTCATTTTAAACAACTTTTAAATCCGGAGTCTTTAGCACTGCCTTTTCACTACGCTAAGCCAGCATATTCAAACGAAATCTTGGATTCAACAGTTAACCTCGAGGAAATGCGAAAAGTGCTAAGCAAACTAAAGGATGGGAAAGCTGCAGGTACGGATAGAATACCAGTAGAATTTATAAAATATGGAACGGAAATGCTTATTGATAATTTAACTTCTATATTTAACACAATTTTCAATACTGGGGAAATACCGGAACACTTTAAGAAAGCAATTATATTTCCGATTCATAAAAAAGGTAACATATCGGATCCTGAAAATTATCGAGGCGTCTCATTCCTAAACGCATTTTATAAAATCTTTACATCACTGTTTAACGATCGGTTGACAAACTGGATACAATGTAACAAGTTGCTTTCGGAGTTTCAAGCAGAGTTCAGGAGTGGTTATTCAACAGTGGATAACATATTTGTTCTACAAAGTATAGCAAGTAACTTCATCGACCAGAAAAAAAAGCTCTACGTCTTCTTTGTGGATTTCAAAGCAGCTTTTGACACTGTAGACCGCAATGCTTTATTTTTCAAATTATATAGTGTTGGAATGTCAGCCAAATTTGGAAGGGTGTTGGAGAATATTTACAACGAAAATTTTTCGGCTGTTTCGAAGGGATCGGAAATTTCCGAATGGTTTGATTCAAGTATGGGAGTAAAGCAGGGATGCAGTCTAAGTCCAAATCTGTTTGCCTTATTTATAAATGACCTGATAGATTTTTTACCAGGTGGCGTTGAAATTGCAGGGATTTTGATTAAGGCACTTTTGTTTGCCGATGATGTGGTGATGTTTGCTTATTCACCCCAAAGTTTACAGCTGATGATTAATCGACTAGAAAAGTACTGCAGCTTATGGAATTTGAGGGTAAATTTGGGCAAGTCTAAGGTGATGATTTTCCAAAAAGGATCTGGTCGAACAGGAAGAAATGAGAAATGGCACTTTAACCAAGAACCTATCGAGGTCGTTAAATCGTATAAATACTTGGGAGTTATTATAACGAGTAATCTCAATATCGAACATCACCTAAATGATAAGCTGGTCAAAGCAAAAAGCGCAATTAATGCTACTTGGAAAAATTGCTTTTCCAACAAGCTTATATCGCACAATGCTAAATACAAGGTTTTTATAGCAGTGGCTGAATCAGTGATGTTATATGCAGCACAAGTTTGGGGCTTTGAAAAACATGAGACAGTCGAAAAACTTTTGAGGTACTTCATTAAGAGATGTTTCCTTTTACCCAAAAATACACCTAACTATATGATAACAATCGAGACTGGTTTGTCACCACTATTCATTAAATCTCTCAAGTATCATGTGGATTATATCTCAAAAGTTCTTGACATGCCAAATGAAAGGCTTCCTAAAATAATGGCATTGCAAACAATTAGAAAGCGGAATTTTTGGTTCAAAAAGTTGGAGGAGTTAGGAAGCAGTTTCCAAACTACCTTTAGACTAGTTGAGGAAAACGGAAGATATCGAAAATCTGAGCTTATGGACTTTGTTGCCAAAGTGGACGAACAACATAGAATAGATTGTATTGATCAGGCTACTTCTTCAGTTCGTAGAACAGTCTATAGCAGCTTGAACCACAACTTGTGCAATCATAACTACTTCCACAATAAAAACAAACGGGAACTTATTGCAGCTATTTTTAAAATGAGAGGAGAATTGATAAGGCTCCACTACATACCTCATAGGGCAGATTTACCCATCTATTGCAGCTTATGCAATTTAAAAGAACGCGAAGATGTCATTCATTTCATTGGAAAGTGCCCTGTTTTATGCGAAGTGAGAAGAAGTTTCTTGGACAGCAATTATAAATTGGAGCAAGAGGTAATGTCCTTACTCAACTGTGAAGGTGATGTTAACAATCTCTATAATTACTACAAAACGGCAATGTGTTATCGTCTTCAAATCTTAAATGAGGCTTTTTAATAATAAAAAAAAAAAAGAAAAAAAAAAGAAAAAAAAAAGTATATTTATATAAATTACCAGTATAGTTAAGAATAATAAGTTTTTAAACATGTATATGTTACTTTAAAAATCTATTATACATATCTTAAAAAGATGTCAATCGGGCAGACGGCAAAGCCAAGCCTTAACGATTTTTGTAAATGATATTAAGAAACTGTAAAACTTTAAGAGAAAATAAATCGAATCTAATCTAATCTAATCTAATCATTCGTGTTGTACGGCTAAAGAAAGAATCTCTATATTTCACGGTACGTCCAAAATTGGGCTCAAGTGTAAACTGATGAGCGTTCCTAGCAAGACGAGTAGTAGTAGTAGTAGTAGTAGTAGTAGTAGTAGTAGTAGTATTGTTTATTTAAATTTCATTTCTTTTTCATTTACACAATTTTCGAATACAAACTATGTTATATATATAACAATAATAATAATGACAAAATCTCAAAATACTTTAACAATTAATAGCAGCTATGACTTTTGTCGTCTGTTGCGATCAGATTAATAATGTATTTTAATATACAAGGCAAGTACATATTTGAATAAAAAAAAAAAAAATTATATTTCCTTAAGTTTTGGTGATACCTATTATGTATTTATTTTTATTTATTTTTATTCATTCATATCTTTTCTTTAAAAGTTATATATTTTCAGTTTCTGTGTATTATTTTTTAATTTAGCCGTTGAATTCCCTTAGAAGTTCTTCTCGGTATTTTAATGCCAAGGGTAAATAATTCAAGAGCTGAGTCCATCCTCCACCATTCAAGACTGACACTATGTCTGCTGAGTTCAGTGATCGCACTCCAAATGATCTGAGCCGAAATTCGTTTAGAATAGGGCAGGTTCCAAGAAAATGCTCAAAAGTTTCTTCCTCTCTTAGGTTACACATCGTGCAGTTGTTATTTCTTCCGTGTAGATAAAACGTTCCATTCAAAAAAATGAGACCCCCTCTGGCCTTAAATATCCACCTTATGTCGGAGATTTTTTGAGCTGCAAGCATGTATCTGGTTCCAATTTCATAATCCAGCAGATTGTATAAGCCATGTGACGTTGAGAGCGTTGCTCTTTGATGAGCTGTTGTTTAGGCTTCGTTCGCAATCTCTGCGCTTATGTCATAATTTACATCTCTGAAGCGATCGCCAATAACATCTTCTATTTGTCTCCCTGTCATACACTCATATCGCATCCATGCCTCTTTCCAATATATATTTTTTCGTATCACTAACTTGGCCAGTATGTTGGGAAGGCGGTTTTCTTCATAGCCAGTGAGTACGTGTTGTATATACTGCATATGGCACTTCATGGTGTATATAAACATCGGATCCATTTTGCATTCCAAAGAGAGCATGTAATTTGGGGTCGACGGTAGAAGACCTAATACTTTTTTATAAAAGAAGCGCTGTGATTTTTCCAGGTCATCAAATTGATCAAAGCCCCAGACTTGAGCCGCGTAGCACAATATCGACCTTCCCACAGCATTAAAGAGTTCCACTTTAGTTGAGAGGTCAATCTCATTTTTCATTATAAAAGTATGCCATCTGAGGTTCAAAGTGTTTTTTGCCATCTGGGCTCTTTCTTTGAAATGTTCCGCCAAGCTTAGTCTGGGGGTCACCCAGACACCCAAGTATTTATACCTGTTGACGATTTCTATTGTATTATTTCCTAGCTTCCAATTTTCTGAGCCGCTTCTCCTTCCTCCATTTTTACTAAAGATAACAATTTTTGACTTCTCCAGGTTGATTGTTAGATTCCACTTTTTACAGTATTCCTCGATTCTATTTATCATTCCTTGCAGTTCCTGCGGCGTATCTGCAAAAATGACGATATCATCTGCATAGAGAAGAAGGCGGATTAGGTTTCCTTCTAGAGAAATTCCCCCTCAAAAAAACTCGTGAAAATCATTTACAAAGAGCGCAAATAGCAAAAGACTTAAAAGGCATCCCTGTTTAACGCCCATTTCATTTGAAAACCAGTCGGACAGTTTTGAGCCATCCCAAACCGCACTGATAGTGTTTCTGTAAAGGTCCTTCAAAACGTTTAAAAATTTAGTCGATACTCCCATATTTTTTAGTTTAAAAAATAGAGTTTCGGGGCTTATAGTATCAAATGCTGCTTTAAAGTCGATGAAAAAGCAGTATGTTTTTTTATTTTCGTTCATTCTTAATTTCAAAATATTGGAGAGGTTAAATATATTGTCCACAGGGCTGTATCCTTGTCTAAAACCAGCTTGGTATTCATTTAAAATGTGGTTATTACACTCACATTTCTGCAATCTTTTAAGAAGTATTCCAGTGAAAATTTTGGCTATGGCGTCAATGAACGATATTCCTCTATAATTTTCTGGACAGTTGGGGTCTCCTTTCTTATGTATTGGGAATATAATAGCTTTCTTAAAGGATGTCTCGACAGTTCCTGAGTTTAAATTCCTATTGAACACCATGGCTAGCCGTTCGATAAAAACTTGAGGCGCATTGATGAAGAACTCATAGGATACACGATCAAAGCCAGGTGCCTTATTTACCTTTGCTTTGTTAAGGACCTCTCGTATTTCTATGCTTGTTATTTCGCAATCAAGATGTTCGTTTGTGATAGGCACGGATAATTGCAGTTCTTCCTCAATTCTCGTTGCTCGAAGAGGTGGATTAAAAGATGCTTGAAGTAGTCCCGAAACTCATTACATTTAATATTGGAGCCTTTGGTAAAGGTCTTTGTTCTTAGTTCATTTGTCACTTCCTACCAATCTTTAGTGTTTCTGACATTTCTTAATTGTTCACCTAGTTGTCTAAAGTAAGTATCTTTTATTTGTTTTACAAATTTGTTTGAAGCGGCGGTTTGCATCCAAGTAAATTTCTTTGATTATGACGGAAGGGTTACGTCTCCACTTATTTAACCATTTAAATGCTGCCTTCCTTGCTCTCATACACGATTCATCGAACCATTTTTCTTTGAACTTTCGAGATCCTGTTCGAGTTTGCTCTCCAACTGCAGTTTTGATTACATTTATTAATGATCCCGCTGACCACATCTCAATTGTGGGATGTACTGTCTCGGCTTGGTGTATTATGTGTTCCAGTTTTGCTTTATATATGTTTTCTTCTTGATAACACCAAATAAGCTTAGGTAGAAGACACATTTCTTCTATATGGTGTCTAGAAGATACATCAAGGCTCAACAATAAAGGCATATGATCTGAATATATGGCTGCATCAATTTTGAATTCTCTCACCATGTTCAAAAGGTTGTAGGATACTGCGCAGACGTCATTGGTAGAGCAACCTACCGTGTCAACATAGGTGTACTGTCCCTCATAATCTCCGAACATTCTCACATTCAGAATTACAATTCCTGAGTCATTGCAGGGTTCTATGAACTTTCTTCCTTTGCCATTAACAACCTTGTCCTTGGAATTTTTATCCATTTTCAAAAGTCCATTGAGTCCAGCAACTTCTTCTGGAATGCTTTGCTCTTCTCCGATTCTTACGTTAAAATCTCCTATTATTATTATGTTTTCAAAGCTGCTCTCTTGCATGCACCTGTTGTAGATTTGAAAGCATTCTTCCCACCTGTTGCAGTTAATGTAGTTTGGCATTAAATGAATTTGAACGATGCTTGAAGAAAGGTGAAGAAAGTATTTATCCATGATGTTTATGAATTTAAGTTCGATGTCATTACTTATGCGTTGCTTGAATCCATATAAAGCCCCTCCACTTGCCCTTCCAAAACGAGAGCTACGTACAGCCGGAGTCCAAAGAAGCTCAAAACCCGAAAAGTACTTGGTATATCTTTCAAAATTATCGACCAAAAACGTTTCATACAAAAAGAAAATATGACATTCGTTTGGATAATTAAAAAAATTTGGAAACAATATTTTATTAGCTAATCCAGATACATTAAATGATAAAATTTTTAAGTTGCATATTATATTACTGTTTTTACTTATTTCTACATTTTGTTCGCAACAGGCGTTTAACTGCTAATCTTGATGGGTTGCATTGGCTCCATTTCTAATAAGAAAGTCTACCGTAGAAAAGTCTTTGTTGTATATTTCCTTCAGAACGGTTTTCGCTTCTCGTTTGCCACTTCTTAGTTCGCCTTGTTCCGTGGAGAAGATTTTGCCTTCGATTTCCAGAAATGATCCCTTAAACTTGACGTTCTTTGATCGGTCTACTTTTCGTATCTCACTTCTAATTCTTGGTAGGTTATTTTGAACATCCCTTTCCTTTGATGTCAGGTCACGGTGTATTCCATATTTGGTATTGGCCAGGTTTTTCGTATTATGCAAAATTTTTGTAACCGACAGTTGGCTTTCAAACTCTACTAAAAAGGATGATTTTTTTCCTAGTTTGACTATTCTTAATATCTCCAAGTGATCATGAATTTTAAGAACACTTCTGCAAAGGTTGTATATGTCATTGTTATCGATCTTTTCTTTATCAAAGCCTCTAAAAATTAAGTTTTTCTTCCTCGTATGTTTAGCAAAAAGCTCATTATTCTTTTCATTTTCATTTGCCGCCTTTTTCAGGTTCTCCAACTCCTTCTTAAGGAATGTATTTTCTTTTAAGATTTCTATGTCCTGTGAGTGGGTTTCAACAATTTTAATTGTATTACTCACTTGCTTTTGCCCGCTACTTCGTACGCGTGGATTTTAGAATAAAGTAGGTATCTCAGTATATATTTTGTTTTTGCACAACCGGTTCAAAATGGGGGGTATGCGTGGTATGAAAGCTATAAAGTCAGCTCTACAGCTGTAAGATTTTTGGCTTCTGTTTAATATTATTTTGAAGTATCATAACGGTTTAAATTGCAAAGTTGGAGGGTTAAGCTCTGAAGCAAAATACGAATATGCCTTATTGGAATGCCCACTTTCAAAACGATGCTGCGCGCCGATACTGCTATTTATGGCAGCTCCGCTTCATTAGTTTTGGGCGTAAGTATTGCTCGTTCACCGTTCTTTATGGTTACATTATTTTTCGATTTCTGCTTTCGCTGAATGAGGCATTGTCTATATGGTGGTAAATAGCGCCATCTATGATGTTTTTGATGTAACTTCTATTCAGAACGACTAACTTATTTCTATTCATGTATACGTAGGTAAGTGTGGCGCTATTTTATTATGTAAGTGAGACGCTAACGTCCTTAAAATCTTTCAATTTTGCGTTAAGTTCATTGAATAACGTTCGATTTCAGCAAATATTAAAAAACAACCAGAATTATATATTTTCCTGTGATAAAATATAGCCTATATTTTAAGTTGGCGTACTACCAATATATCTGCGAAAACCGCATTCAATTCCATGCAGTAGTTTTTGCGTGATGCGCGTACAAACATACAGACAGACAGACAGACAGACAGACAAAAATTCTAAAAACGGTTGTTTTGGCTTCTGTGGGTCTAAAAGAGACTCCCCATATTAGTTTTGCATCTATATCTTCAATGTACAGACATCGACCCGTTACAATTTTATTATATGTATAGATTTCCTCCTTAATCATTTGGCGGAACTCTCTCATCATGCTTTGCCAGGTTTGAGCCTCCACTAAAGTAGCATTGTGGTTATTTGGCTCTTCCTCTGAATCGGAAGACAACATGTAGGGCTGGTGTTTTTTGTTTGGAATTTGAGCAGAATCTGGTGATGTTTGCTCCCTTGGCCGTTTTTTTCGTTCCTCCAGTGTGCGCAACAGAAAGAGATTTTTAAATTAGAAGACTTCAGGTGAATTAAAAAGTATCTGTCTTTATCCGATTGCGGTTTGCTTTTTTCCAATTTCTTCAAGTTTGTAGCCACGAACTCCTAAAAGTATGCTCCGAGATTTTCCTATAGCTGATACAACTCTGATGCAGATTATAGAGTGTACAGTTAAGGAAGAAAGTATGACAAGCAAGATCTAGCTGGTACATCAACCGCCTCTTCTATGAAGAGGTGTGAGTATTTGGAAAAAGATCTATTCCGTTAGATGGCGCTTATATAAAGATTTTAAGAAATTGTGACTTCGCCTGAGCTATGTTGGAATGTCAAGCAGTTGGTTTATTATTGTTTTTTTTTTTTTACTATGACTGACTATGGGACATTGGGTCCAAAGTCCGAACAGACTATTTTTCCAAAAAATATTTATCTTTCAGAAATGTAATGTTTTCGTTTGAGATGAAGTGGTAAAAAACACATACCTGAAGAATTTGCTCTAATGGTCTTTTCCGTATCTGAGCTACTCTTAGTATTTTTCCCAAACCACTCGTAACATTTGCGTAGATGTTTGTTCTAAGCTGACTTTTGCCTCAAGCTGCCGTGGGTGCTGCTGTTGAAACTTAGATCGGTTACTTGAGTTTTTTTGTGGACACTATTGGTTTTTACGCTGGTTTTTTCTTAAATTTAATTTTAGGCAGAGTATTACACTGGGTTTTAATTTTTTTTTTTTTTTTTTTTATTTACTTTTTTTTTTGATTATTTTAAGTATTTTCCGGAGCTTGATTAAAATATACACTTGTCAGGTCCAGGGTTGCCACTTTTTTTAGCAAGACGAGTATTACGGGGGAAATGTTTAAGGGGTGGAACGCAGCTGGCTACCTCGAGTGAGCATTTTTTGTAAAAGAATCTGTAAAATAAGGAAAGACATGAGACATTTCGACGATGTTCGAGTGACGGAAATGTTTCCATAATTTTTCTCCCCTATCAATTTTAGCTCTTTTTTCTGAACTCTGTCGAGCAGGTGGAGAAAAGTTTGAGAAGCACCTGCCCAGAGATGGGAGTTATACTCGAGTTTAGGGCGTATAAACGCTTTGTAAATTGTAGCCAGATCAGAAGGGGTAAAAAACTTCTTGCATCTATCTATCGATATGAAGGAAAATGCGAATTCAATTTAAATTGTTTTTATTTTTCAATACATCTTGTGATAAGCTTTTTTAAACCTTCAAAAAAATAAATTTCCTCTTTCCCTGCAAAATACCCATTTATTGCCGACTTGAGTTCTTCATCATCCGAAAATCTTTTTCCACGAAGACATTTTTCAAATCCGGAAACAGGAAATAATCACTAGGGGCAAGGTCTGGACTATATGGTGGATGTTGGATTTCTTCGAAACCACAATTTCGCGCAGCAGCCTTGGAAACTCGCGCCGTGTGAACAGGAGCGTTGTCATGAAGAAGCAATACACCCGCTGCGAGTTTACCCCGTCTTTTCTTTTTAATTTCCTCCTGCAAATTATGCGAAGTGGAAGCGTAGGATGTGGCGTTGATGGTTTCACCTTTTTTTTGTACTCAATG
This sequence comes from Platycheirus albimanus, assembly GCA_916050605.2. Taxonomy (NCBI): domain Eukaryota; kingdom Metazoa; phylum Arthropoda; class Insecta; order Diptera; family Syrphidae; genus Platycheirus; species Platycheirus albimanus. The sequence goes on along the minus strand of OU696697.1, from coordinate 71,118,795 downwards.
AGCAAGATTCCCTTTGAGTCCCAAAAAACTGTGGCCATGAGCTTCCCGGCAGACGGAGTGACTTTGAACTTCTTCGGGGGGTCTGTTCCTTTTTTATGCCACTGCATGGACTCTTGTTTGCTTTCAGGTTCATAGTGGTGAACCCATGTTTCGTCCCCAGGACCAATTCGATCCATAACACCGTCCGCGTTCTCACTTTTTTCTGAGGCGCTGTGAGCATTCGTGGCACCCACCTTGCACTGACCTTTGAAAGGTTAAGATGGTCATGAAGAATGGTGTGAATGGTACCAGTTGAAAGCTTGGTGATCTCTGCCATCATTTTCACCTTTATTCGGGCATCCTCAAGAACAAGTTTTTCGACTTCTTTGATGCTTTCTCCCGTACAAGCAGTAGCCGGGGCGCCGGAGCGGGGGTCGTCTTCAATGCTCTCTCTGCCTCTCTTGAACTCACTTGACCACTTTTGCACAGTTGATAATGAAGGTACGGAACCCTGGTAAACAGCCACCATCTCTTCATGAATAGTTTTTTGACTTTTTCCTTGCTTAGTGAGAAATTTAATTACAGCGCGATGCTCAATTTTCACCATCATCGTCTCAGTTGCCATTATGATTCTGTTTAACTAGAGATGAAACGCGAAATAATAATCACATTTATATGAAATTTTACAAGAATGCAATAAAATAATAGTATTACTTGATAAATACGTCAATTTATATATATAACCACAGCTTCACCCCGATACCGAGAATATATTGAACGCCCCTCGTATATAGAATATTTTGAAGAAAACTACATTTAAGTTTTTGGCTACAAATGATAATAACGGAAATTTATTTTAACAATTTTATTAATTTGGCCATAAGCGGACATTTATATCATTTAAAGCACCCAAAAGGTAACATCTTAATTTGATATACTTAAGGTTTTTTAACGTAAACTCCTGTATATCGGGCTTTCCAGTTTTAACCAAAATTTTTTAGGCAGTTTTTCCCAATTTTTTCCAACATGAGTTCTTCATACTGCTCGTAAACTTTGTTTTTATCGTACTACTGCACCCACAGAGCAAGTACGTGTGACCCAGTCGTGCATTTTATTTCATTTCTTCAAATAGATTTTGTTTGATTCTAAATGTTGAAGAATTTTCCAGATCGGTCCTATAGTTTCGGAGCCTATTTGGTACAAACAAACAAATCTTTCCTTTTTCTAATATTATTAGCTGACCCGGCGAACTCCGTACTGCCTTTTTTAATATTATCGAAATTCCCGAATTCTTGCTTTACTATTTATTTAGATATGCCTGAGCTCAACTATTCCAATCAGTTGAATTATCAAAAATTACATAAATGTTGACCCGTTTAATGTACCGGAAGTAATAAACCTGTCAAATGAAAAAGTACCGTAAATTTAGCACGCTACGTTACGTCCTTAATGAAATAAAATGCACGACTGGGTCGCACGAACTTGCTCTAATGGTGACAGTAGTCTAATGGCTTGAGATTTTGATAAAAATAAATTTTTCAAAATTCTTAAATAAATACTTAAACTAATTTGAGCTGAAAAAAGTACGCCATTTTAGTTCTTCAATAAATTTGAATTTATGAGAATAAATTTATAAAAATCTGTGGAGCGGTTTTTGAGAAATAAAGTTTTGTTTGAAAAACTTTTTGAACAAAATTTTCAAAAAAAATTCAAAAACGCCAGTTCATAGGTATTCAGCAAATACATTTATTTAAAATTTTTAGAAAAAAATTTAATAAACAGTTTTCAAAATATTAATTTTTTAAAATGCTTTTAAAAAACAAAAAATATTTTTTTTAAATATTGGTATGCAGTACGAATTGAGCTACTTACAACTATGTATATATGTATGAAATTTCGAAAGAATCGGGTGAGTCGTTTTCGAGATAGTCGAAAGCAAAAAAACGGTCCTATGGAAAGTACCGTTCGTAGACATTTTTTAAAACTTTTTTTTCAGCCATATGATTAGCCGTACTTATAAAGCAACAATGATTTCTTAAATCGAAATCGTTAGAGCCGTTTTTGAGAAAAAATAAGCTTTAACGTAACAGTTATATGGCAGGTACCGTTATTTTTCGAACTAAAAAAAAATTCCAATTTTCCCTCTGTAAAATACCTAAAAAACTCTTTATACCAAGTTTGAAGCAATTCGGCCCTCCCGTTTGGGCTGTAGGTGTCTATACATACAGACAGACAGACATACAGACGGACAGAATTTTTAGACCATCTTTTTTCGTCTTCGATATCATCGTAATGGCATGTTTGATTGTTATCTCAAAACTTTTTTTTTCGGCGAATGCATAACTTGCCTTATATGTAGTACCTATAATCGCAAGTAAAAAAAAGTTTGCAGTCACCGGACGCCCTAATATTAGAACTCAAAATAAATAAAACCATATGAAAGGAAATAAGTAAATATAAATTACTTTACCCGAAAAATAATTGAAAATAAGCTGAAAAACGAAATGTGCATCTGCCTGTTCAAAATTGCTTAACTTTCTTTTTCCTTAACCTTAACTTAACAATTACGAACAAACCAGCACGTGTAGGTGCCTAATTCATTGCATTTATAAACTATAGTATTCCTGTGGTGTTTCGTTCTTAAACACCAACCAGGCTTGCCAGATTGGGCTATTTATCGGAAATTGGGCTATCTTTTTCCAAAATTGCCGACAGCAATTTCAGTATGACAGCCCAATCATAATTGGGCTATAAATAGCCCAAATCTAATCTTTGACGATTTTATTTTCCGTACACATAAATCATTTATATAAACCACTTTTCTACCTCTAAACATACCCTTAATGCATTCCACAATTTTTTTTCATGAATTGTGAAAAAACAAAACCAAGAAATCGATTGACTCTACAGCATCGCAGTTAAAAAAAATTTGTTGTAAAGGTTTTTCACCCTCGAATGAAATGATTAGTAAATTTAATCAATCAATGTACCAGTGTGATAAAAATGCCCTTGAAGATGACAGTGACGATAACTCGCTTTTCTAGACTGATTTGCAGCAGTTACCTTAATATGTTAAATGTGATAATATGTTAACTCTTCTTTTTTTTTATGGACTTATGTTTCTTTTTTCATTGTTTTTTTATATAAAAATGTATTATGTATGTATATATTTTTTTGTAATTTTTTTTTTGAATAAAAATGAATTGTGATTGAAGTTATAAGAAATGTTCTGTTTTTTATTGGTATTGGGCTACTATTTGGGCTACCTTTTCGGCTCCGATTTTGGGCTACAAAATTTTTTAAATTGGGCTATGAAACTAGTTTAAAACATGGCAACCCTGACACCAACTTTCTTTCGTTGAGAAAGAGATAATGACGGACTACACAAATATGGAATCACGAAAATGAAACGCTTTGATTTAAATGTCAAAACTAATATAATAACTGTTTATTTACAAGAAGAAAAAACTTATTGAATTATAAAATATAAAATGTACATAGAAGAAAACTGTTCGGAGCTGGATTGAAAATTCTTATTGCGTCGTAGTTCTTTGAGGATAAAAAACGTTGTGAAGATATTTGAATTTATGTGTATCCAAGAAGAGTTTTATTTAAGATCTTTTCTTGGTTGAAATTGCAGGGGCGCAACAATCGACACAGGGTCGCCACAGTCACTCCCCCCCGAGTGGATTTCAGCTGGAGGATGAAAAAGTCACGGATCTTCTTGGATTTTGATAAGTCCGTTGAGGTGGATCCATCGTTGAAGTCCAGAGATGTGGTTGGATTTGTCTATTTAATGATGTAGATGAGTCAGTGGAATTAGTGGAATCCTCATCTGTTTTGTTGTAGAAATATGGTTTGAGTCTTTCAACCGATACTTGTTTTTCTTGATCATTCACATTAATCTTATAGATTCTATCTGAAAGTCGTTGGATCACTTTGTATGGACCTTGATAAGGAGGTTCTAAAGGAACTTTGACGTGATCACTGCGCAGCCAGACATGTGAGCAAGTGGCCAAGTCCTTTAGGATGAATATTCTGGCTTTGTTGTGGTGAGCTGTTGGAGTTGGACGCATGCCACGCATGTATTCACGGTGTTTCTCAATAAACATCTGTGAATCTGCTGGTAGGTCTGAAGTCACGAAGAATTCTCCAGGGATTCGAAGACATGTTCCGTAGAGCATCTCTGCTGGCGTTGCTTGAATGTCTTCCTTGAACGATGTTCGAAGTCCAAGTAGCACTGTTGGTAGCACATCAACCCAAGGTTTTGGTGAACACATGAGTGCTGCCTTTAGTGTTCTGTGCATGCGTTCGACTATGCCATTGGATTGTGGGTGGTATGGTGTCGTCCTTAGTTTTTGTGTTCCAACAAGATTGGTAAGAGCTTGAAATAAAGCAGACTCAAATGGAGTGCCTTGGTCTGTGGTTATTGTGACAGGTGAGCCATAATGCGATATCCAATGACTGAATAGATTTGTTGCTACGGTGTCGGCGGTCATGTCCTTAATGGGAACAGCAACGGGCCATCTCGAAAAGCGGTCAATCATTGTTAGGCAGTATTGGAATCCTTGAACAAATGGTAAAAAGATAATGTCAATGTGTAAGTGGTTGAATCTTCCATCTGGAACTACGATGTGGTCTGGTTTGAGTTTCGTATGGCGATGAACTTTTGCTTTTTGACACTCAAAGCACTCGCGAGACCATTGTAAGGCATCTTTTCGTATCCCTGGCCAGATGAACTTTTCCCGGAGTAGGCGTGATGTTGTTCTTCCACTTGGGTGAGCGGTGTTGTGGATGGTGTCAAACGCTGTTCTTCTCAGTGATAGCGGAATGTAGGGACGTACTATGCCTGTAGCTATGTCACAATAAATGTTGATGCCTGGTGCTGCTTGAAGTTTTTGGAGATGAAGTGATGATGGGCTCTGGATTAGGTCCTGTAGGTGTTGATCATCGCGTTGTTCGTCTCGAATTTTGTCTGGAGTAAAGATTGTAGGCATGCTGATGGTGTTGATGCGGGACAATGCGTCTGCTACAATGTTGTCTTCACCTTTTACGTAGACTATGTCGGTCGTAAATTGTGATATGTAGTCTAGTTGACGGATTCTGCGGTCAGGAGCTTTCTCATGTTTTTGTTTAAACGCATATATCAATGGTTTGTGGTCTGTTTTAATGGTGAAGATGCGGCACTCTAGCATGTGGTGAAAAAATAGTATTGCTGCAAAGATGGCTAGCAATTCGCGGTCATAGGTGCAATACTTCTGCTCACTAGGACTGAGTTTTCTGGAAAAGAAACCAAGCGGCTCCCAGGTGTTACCATTCTGCTGCTCAAGTTTGGCTCCGATGGCAGAAGATGAAGCATCGGTGGTGAGGGTTAAGGCAGAATTTGTTGATGGGTATGCAAGAAGTGTCACATTGGCTATTTTCTCTTTGCATTCCTCGAAGGCTTTTGTTGCTTCTTCGGTCCATTGAATTTTCGTTTTGTCATTTTTTATAGACCGTTGGAGGTAAGCATTGAGTGGAAGTTGGGATTGTGCTGCATTGGGAATACATCGTCGATAGTAGTTGGTCACTCCTAGGAATCGTCTAAGTTCTTCGATGGTTTCCGGTTTGGTGAACTTAAGGATGGCATCTACTCTATCGCTTGCTGGTGCATATCCTTGAGCGTTGATGATGAAGCTGAGGAAATTGATTTCTGGCTGGCCAAACACGCACTTTTTGATGTTTATGCTGAGAGAAAACAGTTTCAAACGTTCAAAGACTGTTCGCAGATGCTCGAGATGTTGTTTTTCGTCTTTTGACATGACGAGTATGTCGTCAATGTAGACAAAGACGAAATCGAGATCGCGGAAGATGGAGTCCATGAACCTTTGAAACGTTTGCGTGGCGTTTCTGAGGCCGAATGGCATAAGCAGGTATTCATAGAGACCCCAGGGTGTTATGATTGCAGTCTTGTGAATGTCATCTGGATGCATCGGAACTTGATGATAAGCTCGGTCCAAATCCAGCTTGGTGAAGATGCAGGTACCATGTAGACGCAGGAACAAATCTTGAACAAGTGGAGGTGCATACTTGTCAGCTTCTGTGTTGGTGTTGAGTTGCCTATAGTCTCCGCAAAGTCGCCAGTCGTTATTTTTCTTTTTGGTCAGGTGAATCGGGCTTGCGTAGGGACTTCTAGAAGGTCTGATGATGCCTTCCTCCAGCATGTCAGAGATTTGCGTTTTCGCCGCTGCTGCTTTTTCTCCTGCTAGCTTGTAGGCGCGTGAAGATACAGGTGGTCCTTTCGTAATGATACGGTGTGCATATTGTATGTTTCTGAGGTTTGGACTGCATGACGGTTTAGTGATGTTTATAAATTCCTTGAGAAGCTTGGCATATTTAGCAGGAAGGGATGCATCGATTGTCGAGATGTTATACGTTCTCGTCTCCAGTGATTCACCTTTGGTGGAAAAAGAGGTGAGTGGATCAATGAGCCGCTGGTTTTTGAGATCAACAAGTAGATTGAAGTTGGTTAAGAAGTCGGCGCCAATAATCGCAGTTTGAATGTCCGCAATTATGAACGGCCAAGAGAAACTTCTTCGGAGGTTGAGGTCGAGTTTGAGTATTTTACTGCCGTAGGTGTGAATCGGCGAGGTATTTGCTGCATAGAGGGTAAGTTGATTTTTTTCAGGTCTGCACTTAAGGAAACTGGTAGGAATTATTGATACTACGGAGCCGAAATCTATCAGGAAGGTTTTGTTTGTTGAATGGTCATGAATATGAAGGCGAATTTCTTTTAGTGGTGATAAAGCTATGCTGTCACCAACTGCTTCAATCAGTGACAGCGTGTTTAGTTTTCCTGATGGGACGGAGTTGAGATAAACTTGCATGGTTTAGTGCAGTGTCGAGCTTCATTTCCCCAACGGTTGTGATAGGAACAAATACCGTTGCGATTTGGCGTTGCAGACCTGTTCCTTGAACGATGGCCATTAAATCGTTGTGGATATTGCTGTTGTTGTTGCTGAGCTCCGTTGTATGTCTGATATTGCTGTCTATTCCTAAGGTCATTAAGCTGTTTTTCTGCTTGTTGTTGACCTGACTGTAGGGTTTGTATTTCATTTTGGCAGCTTTTAAGAGTCAGCTGCATCTCCAACAATTGGCGTTCAAGTCGGATGAAATCTGGTTGGTACGAGGTTCGAGGAGCAAAATCTGGTGGATTGGACATAAGTGATGTAGTCGGCAGAGTCTCTCGATGCTGGACGGCCATTATTGTGCTGTTGCCGAGGGCATCCATGATGCGGTCGGCGGTCTCTGCAAGCGCGTTAAGGTTCTTCAGGTTGTCTGAGATTACTAACAATGGGCGAATTTTCTCTGGTAAGCGTTCTGCCCAGAGTTGATGAAGAACTTCATCTGTAACGGCATTTTTTGCCAACTCACGCATCTCGCGAAGGAGCTGAGACGGTTTTTTGTCACCCAAGACTTTTTCTCTTAGCAGTTTTTGCAGTTGTTTTTGGCGAGATTCTGAAAAACGTGCGAGAATAGCAGCTTTTAAGTTTTTATACTTGTCTTTGGGCGGTGCGTTGTTGACAATATCTATCAGCTGAACAGCTATGTTCAATGGAAGTGCCTTTAATAGTTGGTTGTACTTCTGCGCATCACTCGTGATTCTGTTGGCATCGAAATCAGCTTCGGCGATGGCAAACCAAATGTCTGGGCTTTCAGGCGAGAATTGTGGAAGGTGTAAATTCACTGCGTATACATATTCGTGTTGAACACCGCTGTATTGTGGTAACAAGTTTCGCTGAAGATGTTGTAGTTCTTCGAGTTTTTTCCCTTTATGTGGTTCAGTTTTCTCAGGAGTTGTCTCAATTATTGTGTTGTCACTGGATGACGAGCTATCGTTTTCGTCAGTCATCTTGATGGGATTGCGGATGTGATGTTGGATGTGATTCTGGTCTGTGTAAATCACGTCGGGGTCACCAATGTGGTGTTTCGTTCTTAAACACCAACTTTCTTTCGTTGAGAAAGAGATAATGACGGACTACACAAATATGGAATCACGAAAATGAAACGCTTTGATTTAAATGTCAAAACTAATATAATAACTGTTTATTTACAAGAAGAAAAAACTTATTGAATTATAAAATATAAAATGTACATAGAAGAAAACTGTTCGGAGCTGGATTGAAAATTCTTATTGCGTCGTAGTTCTTTGAGGATAAAAAACGTTGTGAAGATATTTGAATTTATGTGTATCCAAGAAGAGTTTTATTTAAGATCTTTTCTTGGTTGAAATTGCAGGGGCGCAACAATCGACACAGGGTCGCCACATTCCCACCTGAGGTGCGCCATCTATCGACGAAAAACTAAGCTCTAGAATACCATGGGAAGCAGCAACAACAATTTCCACCATTTTAATTGTTGTTCTTGCTTCTCATGGTATTCTCGAACTTAGTTTTTCGTCGATAGATGGCACACCTCCGGTGGTAGTACTATAGTTTATATATACAATGCCTAATTCGATCTAGTAGTTTTAAATTTCAATGCACCTGCAGCGTCACCAGTTAAATCTTTTATGACTTTCTTTTTTCCTAAACCTTCACGTATCAATTACGAACAAACCCACAGTAGGAAGTATCCTATTCGGTCCAGTATAGTTTTAAAAATTTTAAGTGGTCGAACCTTTTAATAATCCATTTTTATATGTGTAGATATTAGTATGATTAGTTGAAATTTTAAATAAAAAAATTATCAGAGTTGGTTGCCTTCGATCAGTGTAGCATTTGTGTTTGAAATCGAATCATAACATACAAAATTTACCATTAGAAACTTTTTTCGGTTTGGGTGTTTCTGATCGCTATAACTGCGCCGTAACTCAATAGTTTCTTTTTCTTAGACATTTGTTAATGAAATTTTATTGCTTTGTTTTCAAAAGAATACACATTTTAATTAATAATTTATATAATTTTTTTTCGTAAGATGCACTAAGCGATCATCTGGCAAATTTCTAGGACTCAATCATGATTTATATGTTTTTATGATTTCTTTATCGTGACAAAATTTTATATAAAAAATATTTGTTTTAATTTTTTTTTGATATGTTTCTTAAGATGTCATCTTTACATTTTTTATAATTTCACAGATTAATTGGCAAGAGCGCTGTCTTGAGTTGCAATTGGAATTACATCGATCAAAAAACCAAGCTGGACGTATTCGAGATATGCTGCGTGAAAAGGTTAGTCGTATTGGTGTTGTTAAATATGTGATGGGGATGTGCTCATATTTGTTTACAATGGTGCAAGACGCCAATGATCAAGGTGAATATTAAGATTAAGGTTTTTTAAGTGGGCAAATAAACCAGCAGATTTGTAGAAGACCTTTAGATAAGTGTTTATTATGGTCGGTTGGTATTTTAAGGTCTTCCGTCCACCCGTTTTAGGAAAGGTGGGTGATGAAACAGCTTCGATAGGAAAAAAAATCAAAACCAGAAAAACATTTGGTCAAAAAGAAATAGAATGCAATTATTATTATATTAAACTGGGAAAAATAAACATTCTGAAAAATTTCGAAAACTACTATCATTTTATTTGCAGTTAGGTAGGTTTTTCTTCCGAAATTGGAAGAAATATTGTTTTCTGTGTACACATTGCGTGGACTCGTTCATATTAAAACACAACGCGATGAGAAATCAATATTAATTACAAAAGCCGAGGACTTAACTGCTGCTGCTGCTGACCGGATGACAGACAACTGAAGGCGATAATAAAAACTAAAAAAAAAAGAAGCTGATCTTCATCTACCTACCTAATTATATATAAACTAAAAAAAAAAAAAAAGAAGCTGATCTTCATCTACCTACCTAATTATTTTTTTTTCTGTCATTTCTCTTAAATTTTTTGAATTAAATCTCTACTTCATTACTTATTGTTCAATTATTTTCTTTTTTCTATCTTTTTCTCTCTCTTTCTTTTGATAAATGCGTTTATTAACAATTAGGATTTGCACTTATAGTAATGCTTTTCGTACGCAAGTAGTTTTTTCTCTCAAATATTTGTTTGTCATCGATATCCACATCTTCCCTTTGTCAAGCACACCTACTGATGATGCAGCTTGTCCTCCTTTTGTTGTGGTGCGTTTTATTAGGCACCAATCTGTTTGTAAAGATTTAACAGATGGTTGGTCCTAATGAAACTATAAATGGGAATTCTACAACCGCTGACTTAAATGGCATTTCACGCCAAATGATTAACATTTTATGCAGTCAGCATAAAGGACTTCAAATTTGTTATACAGGGTGATTCACCAGCGTTGTGCCAAAAAGTTAGAGCGTGTAGGTTAAGTTGAGACAAGAAAAAAATCGTATGGGAGGGGGGGGTCTATTCCCCTCCGTTTAGCCGGGAGGGGCAATTTTCTGAAAAATTGACTTATTTTGTAAAAAAAAATATTTAAAATCAACGGGTTCGTTTACAACACCGTGTTATACCTTTTTGGAAAGCCAAAAACTTGTCCTTTTATTTTGCTTTTAAATTAAATTGTTTTAACGAATAGTTTAAAAAATATAAATTTTCAAACTCAAAATTTTGAAAAAAAATTTGAAAAAATAATTTTAAAACTAATTTTTTTCAAAATTTTACGTAATTAAGTATAATTTTTGTTCTCAGAATTACGACTTTTTGTTGCCAAGGTATTCAAAAATAACCGAACCTACTTCTTCACAAAAACACGAAAAAATTGGCTAAATGGTCACTTGTGCCATCCCGTAAGGCTAGGTTTTCTTGTTTTTGTGAAGAAGTAGGTTCGGTTATTTTTGAATACCTTGGCAAGAAAAAGTCGTAGAGCCATACGGTTTTCAGTGTTGGATTAAATATTAATGGAAGCGTTGAATTCTGAGAACAAAAATTATACTTAATTACGTAAAATTTTGAAAAAAATTAGTTTTAAAATTATTTTTTCAAATTTTTTTTTTCAAAATTTTGAGTTTGAAAATTTATATTTCTTAAACTATTCGTTAAAACAATTTAATTTAAAAACAAAATAAAAGGAGAAGTTTTTGGCTTTCCAAGAAGGTATAACACGGTGTTGTAAACGAACCCGTTGATTTTAAATATTTTTTTTTACAAAATAAGTCAATTTTTCAGAAAATTGCCCCTCCCGGCTAAACGGAGGGGAATAGACCCCCCCTCCCATACGATTTTTTTCTTGTCTCAACTTAACCTACACGCTCTAGCTTTTTGGCACAACGCTGGTGAATCACCCTGTATAAATGCCCAGAGTGTACTTCCTAAAATCGACGAATTTAAGTACTTGTTTGCAAACTCAATGGTGGATGTTGTGTGTGTATCAGAAACATGGTTCTGACCAGAATTAAAAGATTCCTTTTGCGATCTTAAGGGGTTTAAGCTGTTTAGACGAGATAGAGTTGATCGTATTGGGGGAGGAGTAGCCGTTTATGCACGTTGTGGGTTAAAACCAAAATTTATATGTGAAATGTGAGTCAGTTCCTGGTAGTAGTTTTGATTTCATTTTTATTGTAATAACATGCACAGACAATAAAATTCTGCTTTGCTGGGTATATAGACCAAATACGCATATCGAAACAACTGCATTAATAAATGCTCTGGACTTATTAGTTCATGTATCTCCTTACGTTATTTTATGCGGTGATTTCAATAGTAATCTTCTTTTATAATCCACTTTTGCTGATGACATGAGAGCTCTCAATTTATATCTAGTAAATACATTAACTCCCACACATTTTACAAAAGAATCAAGTACGTTATTGGATATATTTTTTGTGAGCCACTTAAACAAAGCTCTTCACTTCGACGAATTGTCAGCACCCTGTTTCTCCCATCACGATCTATTACATCTTACTTTTCAGTGTGATCTCCTTGTACCAAGTGGTAGCTATTGCTTCAGAGACTTTAAGAACATAAATTATGTATAGTCGGTTGGAAAGCGATAATAGAGCAATTGAATGGTCCCGAGTCTTTAGCATGGTGTCTGTTGACGATCAGGTTTCCTTTATCCAAGATAAAATTAGCAATCTTTACAATCTTCATGTTCCGATTAAAACTAAAATACTGAGAAGCAACGAATGTCCCTGGTTTAACAACAATATTAAAATTTTAATAAATCAATGCAACCAGTCTTACAATACTTGGAAACGTTTCAGACTCGATGTTCTTCGTAAGGTTTATACCGACTTGAGAAATAAAGTAGTACTCATGATACGGGAATCCAAAAGGCACTTCTATGCTTCTCGGCTTGATCCTTCCCTAGCTGGCTGTAATATTTGGAAAAATTTAAGAGATATTGGGATCGGCAAACGTGTGAACAATAATATAAACAATATTAATTGTGATGAGTTAAATAAAAAGTTTATAACTCTTTCATCATTACCACCAAATGATAGCTCGACATCTTTTAGTTTCTTGAAAACTCACACTCTTCCTGGAAGGGGTTTTTGTTTTTCTGCTGTTGCTTAGCTATAAAATCCAATGCTGTAGCATTTGATGAAATTCATCCCGTATTTCTCAAAGCAACTCTTCCTTACACCCTACGATACATAACACATACTTTCAATACAATTCTGATGACAGGAGTTTTTCCATCTGCCTGGAAATATGCAAAAATTATTCCCATACCAAAAACCAAAAACGAATACCGTCCTATAGCTATCTTACCATATATATCGAAAGTATTTGGAAGAATAATTAACACTCAGATGCGAGAGTATCTCAACAGAAACAGTATGATATGTCCTAATCAATCTGGTTTCCGTCCCAAACATAGCTGTATAACAGCCATAGCAAACGTAGTTGAAGAAATCAGGGAAACCCTAGATAAGGATTTCGTCACCTTTCTTACCCTCCTAGACTTTTCCAAGGTGTTTGATACTGTCAATCACAACATTCTGTGCATTAAACTATGAGATAAACTTAAATTTGATTCATCGGCAGTGAGACCTAGTATCCTCATACCTTAGTTCAAGATTTCAAGCAGTTGTCGCTGACAACAAAACCTCTTCTTTCTTGCCATTACGCAGAGGCGTTCCCCAAGGATCTAGGTCTATGTTAAACGGACTCTTCCTAAATATAACCAAATCCAAATGTTTGATAATCTCTAGAAAATCTTTAGATACAACGTATTTTCCAAAAATAGTTCTCAACGATACACCAATTGAATATGTTGAATCAGCAATGAATCTAGGGATAGTTTTTAACAAAACACTCACTTGGTCAAACCATATAAAATTGACAATAAGCAGAGTCTACGGAGGTTTACGTATGCTATGGGCCACTCAAAGCATTAATATAATATATAATATATAATATATAATATATAATATATAATATATAATATATAATATATAATATATAATATATAATATATAATATATAATATATAATATATAATATATAATATATAATATATAATATATAATATATAATATATAATATATAATATATAATATATAATATATAATATATAATATATAATATATAATATATAATATATAATATATAATATATAATATATAATATATAATATATAATATATAATATATAATATATAATATATAATATATAATATATAATATATAATATATAATATATAATATATAATATATAATATATAATATATAATATATAATATATAATATATAATATATAATATATAATATATAATATATAATATATAATATATAATATATAATATATAATATATAATATATAATATATAATATATAATATATAATATATAATATATAATATATAATATATAATATATAATATATAATATATAATATATAATATATAATATATAATATATAATATATAATATATAATATATAATATATAATATATAATATATAATATATAATATATAATATATAATATATAATATATAATATATAATATATAATATATAATATATAATATATAATATATAATATATAATATATAATATATAATATATAATATATAATATATAATATATAATATATAATATATAATATATAATATATAATATATAATATATAATATATAATATATAATATATAATATATAATATATAATATATAATATATAATATATAATATATAATATATAATATATAATATATAATATATAATATATAATATATAATATATAATATATAATATATAATATATAATATATAATATATAATATATAATATATAATATATAATATATAATATATAATATATAATATATAATATATAATATATAATATATAATATATAATATATAATATATAATATATAATATATAATATATAATATATAATATATAATATATAATATATAATATATAATATATAATATATAATATATAATATATAATATATAATATATAATATATAATATATAATATATAATATATAATATATAATATATAATATATAATATATAATATATAATATATAATATATAATATATAATATATAATATATAATATATAATATATAATATATAATATATAATATATAATATATAATATATAATATATAATATATAATATATAATATATAATATATAATATATAATATATGATATATAATATATAATATATAATATATAATATATAATATATAATGTATAATATATAATATATAATATATAATATATAATATATAATATATTATAATATACCATATATTATAATATATTATAATATATAATATTAAAAATGGTAATGAAATTATGATTTGATGGTGGGTGCCAAATTCGAATTGGCAACACCCCCAGCCCCCCCCCCCTGCCTTGAACAAATCCTAGATCTAGCGCTGCCGGTATATATTATGTGATGGTCAAAGCTCGATATATCCTCAAACCTAGGTTTGATTCATTGAATATATTCCTTTTAAAATGATTTTCCTGGTAACAAAAAGGCGTGGAAGTCTATCGATTGAATTTGTAAGACCGACAACAAAATGTTTAATTTAATGTAAAATCTATAATGAAACAAAATTCATGCGGAATTATATTATGACTCTATATAGAATAACGTATCATTTCATATAATTTTTCTTAAATAAGGACTGGTGGCAAGCTAGATTTAGAGCTCCAACGAACATTTATAAATATATGCGTTATCTGAAGCTTCATAATACGTCCAGCAATGTTTCCATATGAAAAATTCCAGTCCCCGTTTATTCGAATAAAGCATTCATTTCACTGGATGTAAGAATATCTTACTTTATTTATTTAGTTTTGCAGTCGTGTGGTTGAGAGCTCAAACAGCACCACAGCAACAACAACGCAACATGTTCACTTTAATGCTCAACAGTATTTATTCTTTAAGGACATTCATAGAGGTACGTAGAACAGATCCACAAACAAACAAACAAGCAAACAAAACATTAAAACAGGCATCAAGAAAGAAATAAATCGCATATTCAGCTAACACCCCATCATGTCATGCAACATAATCCTGACAGTTTCTTTAACTCGTTCTTTGGAATTGTATTCCTTCGTCAAGACTTGAAGCCTTATTAGTTCCTACAACGAAACCAGGAGAATCGAGGAGCCATGATTATGCCCATATGAAGATTATCACGTAGTTGACAAACACTCGTTATTTTCTTGGAAAATTAAATTCTAGTAAGGATGGAGGCTACGATGAGATTGTGTTTGGAATGGTATGGTATGTTAGAGCTAAAGAGCATCTGGGTTGGAGCTATATTAACTCCCATTCTTGGGGTGGTGCAGCCATTATATGTAGTGTAAATAATACACAATGTATTACTCAACGGACAACTAGAATAGTGGTAGAGCAGAAAGTGGTGGTAGATAATAACGGCAATAAAGGATTATTATCATCACCATTATCGCCATGCGAGAATAAAATAGAATCATTTTCATAAAACTTCATAAAAAAAAACTTCATAAAACTTTTTCTTTCTTCATTTTTGGACTTATTTAAACCTGCTTTTAAACAAACAAAAAAAAAGAGATATAATATTGTTAACAGCGCAGAAGAAGGAGTGTGTTGCGTGCTTCTCTGTTAGCCTTTCGGATTTCGCGGTAAATTGTATGTTCCTTCAATTCCTGCAGAATATCAACGTGCACACAGGAATGGTTGAGAGTGTAAGTCACAGACCCCAACCCCGCTTGGAGCTGATGTGACAATAATGTGGATACGTGGGGAAGTCTAAAGCCCAATCCATCTCTTAGAAAATTAATAGCACTTTGCGATCTATAAAAAATGTTTTGCGAAAGTTCTTTTTCCTTGCTTTTATATGCAGCTCTCGAATTTGAGAAGATAAACTTATGGGATAGTGGGGCTAAAAGTAATACTTTTTACGAAAAACTATGTAGCTCCTAAGATTTTGAAAATAAGTCAGCAAAAGATCCACTAAAAAAGTTAAACAAAGTCTACTCAGAAGATGTCAAGATTTTACATTGAGAAAAAAAATCACTTGTTACAACTTACCCCGACAATGGGGCTAGTTGTAACATAGGTAGGGGTAAGGGTAAACAAAAAAATGTAATTTTAAGCCAGTTATTATTTTACTAAAAGCTGATATGAAAAAAAAGCATAGCTCTAAATGTGATTGAATAAAACTTATGACAAAATACGTAAAAATATGCAAAAAAAACAGCCATTTTTTAAAAAAAATTAACTTTAAAACCAAAAGGTAGAAATCAAAATTCAATCATAAAAAAAGTATATATATAGGACTAGAAGGAAGGATGTGGGCCCATTTTTTGCATATTATGCACTGAACATAATTTTCCCCTGGCAAGCTGTGAGCAAATGCCCCAAAAAAACAGAGCATACATTTTGTTCCTCATCATCAATTTTTGATGAAGAGGCTGATATCTTTTTCTTCAACTGTTGTTTTAGTTATGAGCTCATTTTTGGTTCCGTTCTTGGTTCCTTTTTTGACTACATTTCTGGCGAAGACTTTGTTTATTTCTACGAAAATCGCTGTTGGTGAAAACTACCTAACCTATGGACCTTTTTCTAATTATGTATTACACAAAAAAAATGTATAAAACGAAAGAAGAAAACAATTTTATAGTATAGTAGTAGTAGTAGTAGATGATTTTTATTTTTTAACTCTTTCTTTTGTTACAAATTTTACAATATTTCACAGTTTATAATGAAAAGAAAATAAAAAAATTAAAAATAAAAAATAAAAAACTTACGACAATTACATAAAAAGTCGTCTGTCGGGTAATTGACAATTTTGAATTGATTTTAATTTACTTTCATTTGAACTTATGACCTTATTTATACAGAAGAAAAATAATAAAGCAAAATAATAAAGCAAGATTGATTCTAATTTAAGACTAATTGAAGGGAGCGGGTCAAAATTCTGGTTTCAAAATACTGCTTTTCAAAATTCTGCTTTTAAAACGAAAATTCTGCTTTTCATAATTCTGCTTTTTTTTTATTCTGGTTGACAAAATTCTGCTCTCAAAATTCTGCTTTTCAAAATTCTGGTTATCTAAGAGAAAACAAATTCTGCTGCTTATTTTTGTATCTACTTTTTTAATTATTCAAAAAAAAAAGTAAGAGCTTGCAACGATTATCAAAATTCTGCCATCAATTATAAATAAAAAGAAGGTTGAAAAAATGTTAAAAAGCGCGTAGGTAGGGGTAAGTTGTTACGAGAATTATAAATAAACAAAAAAATGTAATTTTAAGCCAGTTATTATTTTACTAAAAGCTGATATGAAAAAAAAAATAGCTCTAAATTTGATTGAATAAAACTTATGATAAAATACGTAAAAATATGCAAAAAAAAAACAGCCATTCTTTTAAAAAAATTAACTTTAAAACCAAAAAGTAGAAATCAAAATTCAATCATAAAAAAAGTATATATATAGGACTAGAAGGAAGGGTGTGGGCCCATTTTTTGCATATTATGCACTGAACATAATTTTCCCCTAGCAAGCTGTGAGCAAATGCCCCAAAAAAACAGGGCATACATTTTGTTGCTCATCATCAATTTTTGATGAAGAGGCTGATATCTTTTTCTTCAACTGTTGTTTTAGTTATGAGCTCATTTTTGGTTCCGTTCTTGGTTCCTTTTTTGACTACATTTCTGGCGAAGACTTTGTTTATTTCCACGAAAATCGCTGTTGGTGAAAACTACCTAACCTATGGACCTTTTTCTAATTACACAAAAAAAATGTATAAAACGAAAGAAGAAAACAATTTTATAGTATAGTAGTAGTAGTAGTAGATGATTTTTATTTTTTAACTCTTTCTTTTGTTACAAATTTTACAATATTTCACAGTTTATAATGAAAAGAAAATAAAAAAATTAAAAATAAAAAATAAAAAACTTACGACAATTACATAAAAAGTCGTCTGTCGGGTAATTGACAATTTTGAATTGATTTTAATTTACTTTCATTTGAACTTATGACCTTATTTATACAGAAAAAATAATAAAGCAAAATAATAAAGGAAGATTAGTTCTAATTTAAGACTTATTGAAGGGAGCGGGTCAAAATTCTGGTTTCAAAATACTGCTTTTCAAAATTCTGCTTTTAAAACGAAAATTCTGCTTTTCATAATTCTGCTTTTTTTTCATTCTGGTTGACAAAATTCTGCTTTCAAAATTCTGCTTTTCAAAATTCTGGCTATCTAAGAGAAAAAAAATTCCGCTGCTTATTTTTGTATCTACTTTTTTAATTATTCAAAAAAAAAAGTAAGAGCT
This sequence comes from Platycheirus albimanus, assembly GCA_916050605.2. Classification (NCBI taxonomy): domain Eukaryota; kingdom Metazoa; phylum Arthropoda; class Insecta; order Diptera; family Syrphidae; genus Platycheirus; species Platycheirus albimanus. Next base: position 71,100,136 of record OU696697.1, on the reverse strand, counting down.
TGCAACGATTATCAAAATTCTGCCATCAATTTTAACATTTTTACAACCTTCTTTTTATTTATAATTGGCAGAATTTTGATAAGCAGAATTTTGAAAAGCAGGATTTTAAAAGCAGAATTTTGAAAAGCAGAATTTTGTAAAAAGAATTTTGACCCCGGCAGAATTTTGACCCCAACCCCTAATTGAATTCCGATATCAGTTGTTTTCTATAGGATATTGCCACAGTGATATAGCCAGCTAGTCTCTTCCAGTTGGTTTCGCTTCCACTATTTAGCACTGTTATGAGTTCGTCTTCATTCAACACTGCCTTTTCAAAATAACGTACTCTGAATTCGCTAAGGACGGGGCATCTACCGAGGAAATGTTGAATGTTTTCTGCTTCCATCATGTTGCACATACTGCATATAGTTGACCCAGTTCCTCCGAATCTGCTCCCATTGAGATAAATTAGATCGCATCTAGCTTTGAAGATCCATGTTATTGTACTAAGGTTAAAATCATTAGTAATATAGTTTTGACCCTGCGAATAATCCAAAGACTTGTAAATTCTGGTGCTACTTTCCCTCGCTCTTCGTTCTGTTTCGTGGCGACCCTCTAGCTTGAGTCGATCGAGAAGTTGTTAATTTTGATTGTTCCAGTCTAATTCAAAAAGTATGGTCTGGTCCCAGTGTAAGCCAAATCTATTTCCAATATTATTTATTTCTTTCACCCAAGAGTTGTTTCTCCAAAAGAAATTTATTAAGTTGATGCGGTAGCCTAGTAACATTGTATTCGAACATTGTTTTTTGACATACCTAAGGTGTAGGTCAAGTGTGAAAAAATGTCCATCTTCAGCTCGAGTCTCAATTGATAAAGCGTAGCTAGGAGTGCTTGACGGTAATTTAAAAATTCTTTTAAGAAAATAGCGTTGTAGCTTATCAACCGCTCCAAACTTCCCAAAACCCCAGACTTGCGCGCTATAAGTTTGGATTCCTCTGCAGATCGCCAAAAAAAGTTTCCACTTTGCACTCAGATTTATATTCCTTTTGTTAAGAAAACAATTCCATGTGGCGTTGATGCTTCTCTTTGCTGCTGTCTTTCTTTTTTCTACATATTTTGTAAAACTCATTTTTGGGGTGAATACTACACCAAGGTAAGTATAGTGCGTCACAATACGAATTTCTTCTCCTTTGAAGATCCACTTTTCCCGGTTTGATAAACGACCACCGTTTTGAAAAACCATAATTTCTGATTTTGAAAGGTTAACTTCCAAACTCCATTTATCGCAGTATTCTTCAAGATGAACGATCATCTGTCGCATAACTTCAACATCATCTGCCAAGATTACCATATCGTAAGCATATAGCAAAAGTCTTATGGTTAGATGCTCAGCATTAACTCCTCCTCCTATGTACTCATGCAAGTCGTTGACATAAAGTGCGAAAAGAAGTGGCGATAACAAGCATCCTTGCTTCACCCCAAACTGTGTTTGAAAATATTCTGACATCTCCTTTCCTGTCCACACTGCAGATTGAGTGAAGGAATATACATTCTCCAGCAGATTAACAAATTTTGTGGAAACTCCCATTTCTCGTAGTTTAAACATCAATAGTTGCCTCGAGATTTTATCGAAAGAAGAAGAAAACAATTCTCCATGGTTGTTGTTCACAACGATCAGTTAACAAATCAAGTTGAAAGTTTGTTACAATTTACCCTGCAAAAGTGTTACAACTTGCCTCACCATGAAATTTCACATGAAAAAATTAATTTAAGAAAACCGGATGTCACACATATAAGTTATGTTATTTCTTGCTCAAGTTATTAAAAAAAAACAATTTTAATTTCTCGTTGGGACGTGATCGCGTTTATTGATCGAAAGAAACTCAAACTTAAAACTAATTTACATTCATATTTATAATAACACATTTTTTATAAGTATGTACCCATTCAAGTTGTTGTGTTGTTCGTTGTGGAAATTGCATTTCCATATTCCTGGAATTATTATGTTTAACGGAACGACGACCGTGGGAGTGCAAGTCAGCAGTAAGCAGCAGCAAGTGCAGCTTATGGGAACATTAATTATTTGCCATTGATTTTGTTTGTTGACCTGGGCATGTGGTGTCGTTGGATATTTCAATGTTTGTCGTGTTAACACTTCCCTCCTCAGATTCGAGTGTCCTCACTCGACAGGTAAAATATCGGAATTGGTGTCTGCGATGTTGCTGGTTTATCTTGAATTAAGTCCGGAAGTTTTGGTGATAATTCATTTAGAGTTTCGTTTTTTATGACTATTTCTTTTCTTGGGGGAATCATTACTTTAACTATGATAGCTATTATTATGAGTATTAGCATGGATGAGAGGCTGTAATTTGCTATTTTATGCACCTTTACTTGTTCTTCAATTTCTGTTATTTGTTCTGTGTTGTTTATATGAAGTTCTTTTAGCATTTCCATCGTTAGGAGTTCCTTGTAGGTTTTGACTGATGAACTTGAGTATAGAATCGCTGGTAAGGGTTTTGCTATGGGGATTTCCTTAAAGTAGTATTCTTGTCCGTCTATGAAGATCGAAGTATTGTGGTATTGGAGAATGAATGAGCCAGTTAAATTTATGTTGTTGTTTTCTACCAGGATGGTTCCGTTGAATTGATTTAGAAGAATAGTTCCAGGGTTGATTTCCTCTATGGATGGGATATGTTGATTGTTGACTTCTTCACAACTTGATGGGTTTCTTTTAATAAGATTCTGTATACAATTATCTGAGTTTAGGTTTATAATTTCATTTCTCTTACAAATAGTTAATTCATTATATGTATTACAGTAATTTTTGATTCCATATATTTGATTATTACAATAAAGTACATTTTCGTATAAAAGTTTAATTGCTTTTTTCATATATTTAATTGGTTTTATTAATATTTTTTTTGCAAATATCAGTTCCTGTTGTAGGAATTGTTATAATATAAAGTAGGGTTGACTTATCTCAGGCGATTTTTATGTCTGAGAATTCTAATGCCTCTTCTAAATTTATGAATGGAATTTTATTATTTTCGAATCGTTCTTATACAATTTTTATTTCTGTGTTAGAAAGGATAAAGGAGTTTACAATTTTGTTTTTGGCCCAAAGTAAGGCGTATTCTATATTAAGTAATTCTTCTTTTATAATATCTAATTTATATTTTACATCTAAGATAAATTCATTTTTTGGAATTTGGTTTATTTTAGCAATTTCTATTAAATTATTCGTTATGTTGCTTATTTCATTTACTCTTTTGGCCAAGGCATTGTTTATTATAATATGTTTCTCATTGTTCTTTAAAATTTTGTGGGTATGGGATTTACGGATTTGGAAGGGCTGTGTGAAGTTGGCACCCCACTTGTGAAATTTTGTATCGAAATTTATGCAGTTCGTTTGCCCATCGTTAGCCCACGTTTGCCCACCAAAAATTTTCGTTTCGGAAGTAATCAGAATTTAAAATTTTGGTTGAAAGACAAAAAAAAAATATGTAAAAATCGATTTTTTTAATGCAGTTCGTTTGCCCATCGTTAGCCCACGTTTGCCCACCAAAAATTTTCGTTTGCCCACCTTCCATTTTGAAAATATTGACAAAATAAAATTTTAAATTTCCTGAAGCTGGCACCCCACTTGTGAAATTTTGTATCGAAATTGATGCAGTTCGTTTGCCCATCGTTAGCCCACGTTTGCCCACCAAAAATTTTCGTTTGCCCACCCTTCAAAAAAAAAAATAAAAAATAAAATAGTTTTTTTTTGGTTGAAAGAGATTGAATTAAAAAAAAATTCAAAACGTCAAACTGCTACAATTTTTGATGTAGTTCGTTTGCCCATCGTTAGCCCACGTTTGCCCACCAAAAATTTTCGTTTGCCCACCTTCCATTTTGAAAATATTGACAAAATGAAATTTTAAATTTCCTGAAGCTGGCACCCCACTTGTGAAATTTTTTATCGACATTGATGCAGTTCGTTTGCCCATCGTTAACCCACGTTTGCCCACCAAAAATTTTCGTTTGCCCACCCTTCAAAAAAAAAAAATAAAAAATAAAATAGTTTTTTTTTTGGTTGAAAGAGATTGAATTAAAAAAAAATCAAAACGTCAAACGTAATGATATTTATTTATAATAATTGTAATTATTAAGCCTAAGATGGAATGAATAAATGAATTGAAATGAAAATGAAAATATTATTTGTTAATTTTGTATGTAGGTAGGAGGTACCTATCGGTTTTTTTTTTATTTATATATATATATTCCAAGATTTTGGCATAGGTACCTAATTATATTGTATGCTATGTTATTACATTATATTATTAGAAAGACATAAGCATAATAAGACATAATTTTCGTATGGGAAAACAGAGGTCTACAAAAACAAATTGGATGTAGGTACCTAATATTAGATATAGATGTGCAATGTGGAATTTAATAATTTCAATTAATTTTTTTTTTCTTAGGATGCATATCAAGTATAGGTATATTATTAAGTTTGACGCAAGACTTTCACAATACGGAGCAACCTTAACAAAATTCAAAATTTAATTTTCTCAATATTTTCTAGATTGAGGGTGGTGTTATAGGCAAACTATAATTTTTGATTGTCAGCGTGTTCTTGTGTATTTTAATTTTTTTTTTGTCTTTTAACCAACATTTTTAATTTTGATTATTTGGAAAACCAAGGGTGGGCAAACGAAAATTTTTGGTGGGCAAACGTGGGCTAACGATGGGCAAACAAACTGCATAAAAAAATCGATTTTTACATCTTTTTTTTTTTTTTTTGTCTTTCAACCAAAATTTTAAATTTTGATTATTTCCGAAACTAAGGGTGGGCAAACGAAAATTTTTGGTGGGCAAACGTGGGCTAACGATGGGCAAACGAACTACATCAAAAATTGTAGCAGTTTGAAGTTTTGAATTTTTTTTAATTCAATCTCTTTCAACCAAAAAAAAACTATTTTATTTTTTATTTTTTTTTTAAGGGTGGGCAAACGAAAATTTTTGGTGGGCAAACGTGGGCTAACGATGGGCAAACGAACTACATCAAAAATTGTAGCAGTTTGACGTTTTGAATTTTTTTTAATTTAATCTCTTTCAACCAAAAAAAAACTATTTTATTTTTTATTTTTTTTTTGAAGGGTGGGCAAACAAAAATTTTTGGTGGGCAAACGTGGGCTAACGATGGGCAAACGAACTGCAATAAAAAAAATCGATTTTTACATCTTTTTTTATTTTTGTCTTTCAACCAAAATTTTAAATTTTGATTATTTCCGAAACCAAGGGTGGACAAACGAAAATTTTTGGTGGGCAAACGTGGGCTAACGATGGGCAAACGAACTGCATCAATTTCGATAAAAAATTTCAAAAGTGGGGTGCCAGCTTCAAAAAATTTAAAATTTTATTTTGTCAATATTTTCAAAATGGAAGGTGTGCAAACGAAAATTTTTGGTGGGCAAACGTGGGCTAACGATGGGCAAACGAACTGCATTAATTTCGATAAAAAATTCACAAGTGGGGCGCCAGCTTCAGGAAATTTAAAATTTTATTTTGTCTATATTTTTAAAATGGAAGGTGGGCAAACGAAAAATTTTGGTGGGCAAACGTGGGCTAACGATGGGCAAACGAACTGCAATAAAAAAAATCGATTTTTGCATCTTTTTTTTTTTTTTTTTGTCTTTCAACCAAAATTTTAAATTTTGATTATTTCCGAAACCAAGGGTGGACAAACCAAAATTTTCGGTGGGCAAACGTGGGCTAGCAATGGGCAAACGAACTGCATAAATTTCGATAAGAAATTTCACAAGTGGGGTGCCAACTTCACACAGCCATTTGGAAGTCGTCATGATCTGGGCTTCCAGCGAGCCATTTCCATGCGCTTCCGATAAAGTTAAGGGATCTGGGATTTCTGGTCTTTGGCTTGAGTGTAACGAGGATTTTTTAAATTTGGGATATCTGGTGGGATATGTATGGGAGATTCGTATCGGTTTCGTCAATGTGACGTTTGATGTCGGTTTGGATATTGGTTAATGTTTCTTGGTACATGTTTAAATCTATAACATGTATAATTTTAAATGTGCCAATTTGGAGTTTCGCCGTGCCCATATGAGTTGCAATGATTTTTGCATTGGAGTAGTCCAATATTTGAACTTCTCCGAATCCTTGTAGAATGGGGAATCTGTACGAGGTAATTTTTGTATGTTATTTTTATGGATTATTTTGCCTGATTTTGTAAGAATTGTAGTTGATCTATTTTCTTTAACAGTTTCCTTCTTAAGCCTAGGGGAAAGTCTACTATAGCTTGAACTTTATCGGGATTTGTTGTTAGACCGTTGTGTGATATAATAAAGCCTAAAAACTCTACTTCTTCTTTAAAGAAGTGGCATTTATCCATTTGTATCTTCATGTTTGCTTGACAAAGGATTTGCAGAATTTTGTCTATATGCAACGCGTGGTCTTGTTCATTTTCACTAAATATAATTATGTCATCGATGTAGACATAACATATTTTTCCGATATATTTGCGTAAGATATCTTCAACTGCACGTTGAAATATCGATGGGGCATTTTTCAGCCCAAAAGGGAGTCTAGTAAACTCATACTTTCCTCCATTTACGGAGAATGCGGTTTTCTCCCTGTCGGAAGGTTTATGAGGGATTTGGTGAAACCCGCTTTTTAAATCCAAAACGGAAAAAATTTTACTTTTTCCTAGCTGGGCAAGGAGTGGTTGGTTTTGTTGGGGTGGGTTTTCAAGTATTGGGGGTCGTAGGAGGTTATTGTTATTAGCCATTATGATAGATTTTTATGTTAAAAATTTTTCAATACAGGGAAATTTGATTTTTTATATTGTTTTGATTAACTTAAATTCTATAAATATTACTAATCTATTAAGTTTGATTCTATTAATTTTTTTTTTGATTAAATTTAATTTTTCTTTCTTAAATTCTATTTTTGCAATTTTACTATATTTTTTTTCCAATCTAGTATCGTTTTAATTTTCTATGTAATTTTCTTTTTATGTTCTAACACTATTATACTAATTATTATTAAAATACATACAAAACTGCAAGAAATAACTGCTTTCACATGTTGCTTTCCTGGAACGGCTGACAGAATCTTGTCTCCTGTTTGCTGACGCAGCTACTTAGGGGCCCTTAATTTTTTTCCAGGGGAGTTTCACTTCTTCCGATACAGTCACTTTAAGCTCAGATATGATTTTTTTTTTGCTTGGTCACGACGCTTTTTATTTAAAAGTTTGTGTATGAAACTTTTTATTTGAGCTTGAGCACAACACTTTTTATTTATGGCCGGTTACGAAACTATTTATTAATGCTCGGGTACGACACTTTTTTTTTCTTTTATGCTCGGGTACGACACTTTTTTTTCTTATGCTCGGGTACTTTTTATTTATGCTCGGGTACTTTATGTTGGGGCGCCAGTTATGTTATTTCTTGCTCAAATTATTAAAAAAAACAATTTTAATTTCTCGTTGCGACGTGATCGCGTTTATTGATCGAAAGAAACTCAAACTTAAAACTAATTTACATTCATATTTATAATGACACATTTTTTATAAGTATGTACCCATTTAAGTTGTTGTGTTGTTCGATGTGGAAATTGCATTTCCATATTCCTGGAATTATTATGTTTAACGGAACGACGACCGTGGGAGTGCAAGTCAGCAGTAAGCAGCAGCAAGTGCAGCTTATGGGAACATTAATTATTTGCCCTTGATTTTGTTTGTTGACCTGGGCATGTGGTGTCGTTGGATATTTCAATGTTTGTCGTGTTAACATATATAAGACATACACACAAACACAACCAAAACTCAAATAGATGTTTAGAAAAACAACTATACCGCCCTATCTCTTCCGTGTGAGGAGGGCCAAAATTAAAAAAAAAATTAAAAGTTAGAAACCTACTAATTTTTGGGACCAACCACACAACTTTTCTCGTTGACGTCCAATTGACACCTCAAGTAGGTATGGTGGTAGATATGGAAATGATGCACATTTTTCTCCTTCACGCAATTCTTTGGTGCCGTGTCATATGGCCATATTTCAAAATATGGCTATATGACACTTTTGAATTGTGTCATATGACCATATTTTGATATATGGCTATTTGTCGCTTTGGTAATGTGTCATTTGACCATTATGGCCAAATGACACTTTGAAACTTGTTCTTAAACTGCATAAACAAAAACGAAAGAAAATTTTGCATATACAATATTTCTTTCACCGACGATAGCAGTCGCGATTCAAAATTTGCAAAATGGTTCGAGCAGGAACTATCTTGTACCTGAACCCTGAAGTATGAATGTACATTATGTATATATGATGTATGAATGTTTGTGAACTTGTATACTCTACAGATATCCAATTAAAAATATGGCTATATGACACAAGAAAATATGGTTATCACCACCTTTTGCATAACAAAGCTAAATTACACTGAAAAAAGTCGCTCGACCAATTTCACATACATACGTATATAAGCATCCAAACACTTCGAAAGTCGACGGCAAACTAGAAAAAATTAAAAAAACCACCACCGCCGCAACTCAAGCAAGATGCTGTCTAAAAAAATATTTACACACAAGAACAAGATACAACCGAAAAAATTATCGAGCACGAACATTATACTCAAAGGGGTTTCATATCCATTCGAATCCCAAGTCCCAACAAATAAATATGTTTGTATATCTATAGAATCCACCTCTTTTTGGTGAAACCTAAGTTTAATAGATTGTTTTTAAAATGAAATGTTCTAAATCTGAGGCACAGGGCAGTAGATCTAAGAACGAATATTAAGAAGATAAGGGTGGGTTCGGTTCGATATACCGCTTATTATAATTTCATTTCTTAAAATCCTTCTTTTAAAATCCCGCTATTATAATCCCAATTTTTTTAAATCTTGTCTCTTATAATCCCCTTACTAACTATCCCGCTAATGTGATTGATAGTAGTTGGTTGCAAAAGCGGATTAATAAGAAAATTAAAGTTAATTAAGCAATGAAGCAATGAGTAATAACTATATTTATTATAATATTTAACATTTATATAAGAAGTAATTTGTCAAAAATCGCACGGTTTTTTAAAATAAAACAACTAATTTTGAATACATTGTGTTGTCTCCGGTTGTGTTGCAATTGATTTATTAAATGAATAGAAATAAAAATAAAAATAAAAACAGTATTAATTTCAATAGTAAGTTTAATTTAATATTTTATTAATTTATAACGACAATAAATTTCACAACTTATTAAAAACAATTCTTAATGCGAAGATGGGTGAATACTGAAAACCTACCTGAAACGCGTCGAAACGATTCATAACAACATTCATAACTTGCGATTATTATAGTCAAATTATGGATTCATACAACAAAAAAAATTTGAGATAACAATCACACATGACATTACGATGCGATGAAGTCGAAAAAAGTGGGTCCAGAAATTCCATCCGTCTGTCTGTTCGCACCTAAACGGATGGGCCGATATGCTTCAAATTTGGTATTTAGTTATTATTTGGAATTCCCTAGACCTAGATGGATCTATGTCTGTGAAGTTAGCATAACAAATGTCAGCATCTCAACTTTATTTTGGAGTTCTTGTCGCATGCACATGAGTTCTATAGTTCCTGATAGTTTTCCAAAATAGTTCTCCATGATTTTACTGAAAAAAATTGACTTAAAAGAGTGAGATGCCAACTTCACGCCAGCATATCATTTCTTGAAAAATCATATATAAATATTTTTTTCGGGTGTAAGAAACCCTGTCTAGAAGTTCCTCATACCTAAAAAAATAGTTTTGTGAAATTCAGACAGAAAAGAAATAAAAACAAAAAATTAAATTTCCATAAAAAAAATTACATGTATGCCCAAAGAGCTAGGTAACCCAAATTGTGATGGTAAATTTTATTAGTTTTTTGATTTAGACGGCTTGCCTGAATATGTTTCCAATAAAATCCTGAATTTTTTTACTTCTAACACTATTCTAACAGAAGTTACGAATTTTTTTCTAATTTTTAAAGTGCTTTTTCACGACTTTTTGGTAAATGACCTTGTGATGCTGGCTTTTTTTAGGAGTTCCAACTCATTTATCGATTTCAACATATAGATATAATGTGTTTACAAAATAATCCGTGAAGTTCTCTTTTTTCATTTTTGGTGGAAAAATGACGGTACCAAAACAATCTTTAGCAAAAAGTTTGATTTTCTCAGAAACGGCTCTAACGATTTTGATTAAACTTTTAGTGTGCTAGTTGTGACAAATATAAGTCGTTCGGTTGGTTAGAATGGATTTTTCATAATTTGTCCTTTGTACCTTTCATACAATAAAATTTTGCACACAAGAAGTTATTTATAATAACCTAGATAAAAACTAAAAATTTTAAAATATTTTTTCAAAAAGTTTAAAAAAAAACACTTTTTAATAAATTGGTCCAACGTTTTTTAATAGTTTTTTTCTAAATAGACATTTGGCTTAGAAATTTAAAAAATTACATACTTAATTTTTTGGAAAAAAAACTCTTAAGCTAATTAAATAAAGTGCACGACTGGGTCGGACGAGATTTTGAGATTTTGGAAAAAAGCAGGGAAAAAATGATATGCAATTTTATCACTTAAAAATCACTAGTTAAAACGTTTCTTTGGAAAAAATGAAGCAAACAACCTGATTTCGTTTACTGTTAGTAATTTTCCTGTTTAATTTTAAGAATTTTTTTGTTCAAAATCGTTTGACCAGTTTTTTTCAAAAAACATTTTTTCGAAAATATATTCCAAATTTTGTTTGATTATGCCAACCTCTAGCACTTTGTAGTTTTTATCAGAAGAACAAAATAAAAAAAAAAAAAAAATTGAATTGTTTTTGAAAAAAAAAAAACAAAAAAAAAAAAGAAATTTGAATTTTTTTTTAAACCAAAAAAACTTTCTTTGAAAAATTTAAGAACTTATATTATTTCTTTTATAAAAGATCTTTCACATTAAAAATTTCGTTGAAATCCGTCAGGTGGCTTACGAGAAAATCTTACATGAAAAAACCGGTATAACCAAAACATAAAGTTCACTCAAAAAACTTAATTCAGATAGTTTTATCAACATTTTAGGAACCGTTTTTGAAATAAATGCATTTTTCATAAAAAATTGTACCGTTAGTTTTAGAGCTAGAATGCTAATTCCAAAAACCCCTCTGTAGGACGTCATAATTGAAGCAAATTGGTGCAGCCGTATAGGCTGTAGGTAACTATACAGACAGACAGACATACGGACAGACAGACAGAATTGTTGGACCCACTTTTTTAGGCTTCTCTATCATTGTAATGTTACTCAGCAATTATCGAACATAAAAGAAATTACGTGCGACCCAGTCGTGCATTTTGTTCCTATTTAAAATGCATTGCTCTTATATTATTTAAAATCAAACATTGAAAACCGTATGGGTGTAGGAATTTTGTTGCCAAGTTATTCAAAAATAACCGAGCCTACTCTTCTTCATCTTCTTCATAGGAACAGGAAAATCTATCCTAACGATCATCACACTGATTACAAAAATAATTATTTAACCGATTTCTTCGTGTTTTATTGTTAAGATACGGTTTTTTCTTTTCTCCATCCAACCTACACGCTCTAGCTTTTTGTCACACTGAATCACCATGTAATTTTTTTTTAATTTAGTTGTTTTAGTGACTACTTAATTTAATTCTCAAAGTCAACATTTTTCTCAAAATCGTAATTGATTACTATTTTTGATTTCAAATATTAATTCTCTTATGAAATTTAAGTAAAACACTAACCTTTCTGGATCATATTTATGAAAATATCTGAGGTGTTTATTCATGGATCATGGCTGATGGAGAGTGGTTGTAAGAAATTGCAGTGCGACAAACATTAAATTTAACTTCGGTTTTATTTTTTTATTCTAAACCCAGCTTTTTTCTTTTTTGCACGTAAGCTCACTTCAGATGATAGTGAAAAACTAAACTACGAAAGTACCAACACCCAACAGCCAAAGCATTGCCTTTAATTTTGTAATCAAGTCTAGAAACTGACAGTTAACTGCAATCATTTAAATAAACTTTATTGATCTCAAACTAAAGGAACCACTTAAAACAGTATCAGTACTCCCTATTATATCATATCTTGATCATGATTACTAGTCCAGTCAAAGCGTAGTTAAAATCGCCCTCATGTAACAAAAATATACAAATGGATTTTTTTTTTGCTATGTATTTTGTGTCGCTGAATCCGAATCTGAAGAAATCCAACAGAATTTCCTGGTGCGTTTTGAGATATCCGCGAAAAACCGCGGAATTTTCGCATTTTTTCCGTTTTTTGCTTACATCTCGGCAACTATGTATGTGTCTTAACTGAATTTCACCCGCGTTAGAGCGCGTTGAAATTTCAACATAATTTCGCAATTCTGCAAGAAAAAAATTTCTTTAATATGAATTTTTTTACCTTCCAAAACCGTTACATAATTCATATGTAAAAAATTTGTTTTTTTATAGAAATGGGAAATTATGTGGAAATTTCAACGCGCTCTAACGGGCTAACGGTACGCCTAAGAAATAAACAATATACATACATATATGAATTTTGTAGGAAATTTCATTTAATTTTATTATCGGTGAAATTCAGTTAAAACGCATAGTTTCCGAGATATAAGCAGAAAACCGAAAAAAAGTGAGAAAATTCCGCGGTTTCAGCGACCCAAAAAACATAGGAATAAACAAAATCCATTTGTATATTTTTTGTAACGTGAAACTACCGTTTGACTGGACTATACTCATTAATACGAGAACGAGTACTCATCTTGATCGCATAGCCTATTAGTCCGGTCAAAATAGACATTTCGGTTTGCAAAAATTCGCATAAAGCTGAAAATTGGTACAGACGTTGGGAACACCATTTCAAATAAACTAAGCAACATCCCCATCGATCCGACTGGTGCGTTAGAAGTTATTCAAGGTCAAAAGGTCAAATAAACGGTTCTTACAATTTTTCTGGTAAACGGTAGGTTTTATCATAAAAATACATGAGACAAAGTTGTAGACCATGAAATTATCTACAATAAACTTGTTAATATCATTTTTTTGTTAGAATAACCATTTCGGGGATATCATGATTTTAAAACTTGAAGGAGTCACGTTCTATATGATATGCACTTGCACATATATGCCACATGCATACATTTAGTCTAGTCGACAGGTTGGAAAAAGTGGGTGGAAGGTGGAAAAAGGTCGGAAGCTAATGAAACTATCAGATATTGTTGAAGGATAGATAATAAATATTTTACGAAGTTTTGGACCTCGAGGGCCCTATTGAAAAAGAGGTGGGGGAGGGGGAAGGGGTAACTGCAAAGTTTTCGACCTTGCAATGGTTTTTCCTCAGTAACTTTTTTTCCTTACGCTCTATAGCAAAAGCATTTCCATTTTATAGTAGAAGGTCAAATTTTCTACAATTTTGTTGGTACCAAAATTGCTGTATATTTATTCTTTACTGAGATATAGCTCTTCGAAAAACAGGTTATTTTTCAGAATTTGATAAAAAATGCCAAAAAAAATCAGCTTATGTCTTCTAATAGACGAAAACTAGTGCGAGGTTTTTGTTCTGAAAAATAACCTGTTTTTCGAAGAGCTATATCTCAGTAAAGAATAAATATACAACAATTTTCGTACCAACAAAATTGTAGAAAATTTGACGTTCTACTATAAAATGGAAATGTTTTTGCTATAGAGCGTAAGGAAAAAAAGTTCCTGAGGAAAAACCATTGCAAGGTCGAAAACTTTGCAGTTACCCCTTCCCCCTCCCACACCTCTTTTTCAATAGGGCCCTCGAGGTCCAAAACTTCGTAAAATATTTATTATCTATCCTTCAACAATATCTGATAGTTTCATTAGCTTCCGACCTTTTTCCACCTTCCACCCACTTTTTCCAACCTGTCGACTAGACTAAATGTATGCATGTGGCATATAAGTGCATATCATATATAACGTGACTCCTTCAAGTTTTAAAATCACGATATCCCCGAAATGGTTATTCTAACAAAAAAAGATATTAACAAGTTTTGTAGATAATTTCATGGTCTACAACTTTGTCTCATGTATTTTTATGATAAAACCTACCGTTTACCAGAAAAATTGTAAAAACCGTTTATTTGACCTTTTCACCTTGAATAACTTCTAACGCACCATTCGGATCGATGGGGATGTTGCTTAATTTATGTACCAATTTTCAGCTTTATGCGAATTTTTGCAAACCTATTAGCACTATTTTTTTGTCTATTTTGACCGGACTATATGTTGTGTGTTGTTATTGTTAGTTATGTTACTTTATGGTTTATGAAATCATTCCTAAATTTTATATCCTGTAGTGTGAATTTCGTTCCATCTTAACTATTTTGTCTCATAATACTGATTTATTGTTGGGAAGGGACTAATTATTGAGAAAGCATTCGGATTCTGGACACTTATTTTTTAAGAAAAGATTGTAAAGATGCAGATTTAAGAGTAATGTGAAGAAAATTCTTCAGAAATTATTCATATCAGTGAACTTGCAATAAAATTTAAGTAGAACATGATACTTATGAATATAAAAATCACATTTCATTGCTTCTCTGCTTCCTGTAGTAGTATTTTTGAGTACGGGATTCCCGTAACCAGACATTGGCGGGTACTCGGCAGTTGACATATGACGGGTACCCGCTAATTTGGGTAATACCCGCACTACCAGGAACCCGCAGTTTTGATAAAGTGGGTATTACCCAGGTAAAATCAAGAGCCCTAAAAGACAGTATTTTAAAGGTTGTTTTTCGGAATTTTTGAAAAGCCGGATTCCAATACGCTGCCTCTAAGGGTGTTTTTGTCAAGAAGTTTTGAGGAATTATAAAGAGAGAAGAAGACAGAACTGAGCCTTGCCGCCCACCAGCGAAACAACACGAATGGAACGGTCCGAAATTATGTTTAAGTAGGTACCTACAAAAGTGGATCTGTCATATAAAACCATTTGCGATCTCAAGTACAGGATCAGAACTCCGAGTAAGCATCGAATTAATATTCAACGGCATAGAAAAATGCTATCTTTTGTTTGAAAACTGAATCACAGAAGTATCATTGTTAATGTGCTTTGGATTGGAGCAGAAGACAGATTATAATGTACACAAAATCTTAATTTAATATATGTACTCGTTTTGAAACTTTATGAATTTATTTATTTTAAACTTTTTTGTCTTTGAAAAGTGAATAATGCAATTTATTAACGAATCCAAGAGATCTTAAACAGCATTTTCTGCACTTACCATTATTTTAAAAATTTTCTATAATATCTTCTTCTTTATTCCCAAGGGTTCTTCAAATGCCTTGAAGTGAAACTTTGAATAATAGAAGAACAAACCAATACTACAATTTCCTTCTGTCGGACTTTGTTGAAAACATTCAGAACCCCCATAGAGCCATCGCACAACTACTTTAAAAGCAATACACGTAACAGACCATCAACAACCAGTTGAAACATTGTTTAACAATCCCTTTTGATGTCAATCCCAGAGCATATTCTCATCTTTGACTTTCCCATTACGAATATTCATCTAACATTATGTATCCACCTAACCTGCCCTTCCAAAACCCCATACTGCACTTTTACCATCATCATCATCAGATAACATTCTAATTTCTAGGAAAAGTATTTTAATTTTAATTCACTGATCAATGAATGACCAACAATATTGCTTCTTACATTGTATTATATATATATTATATATATATATATATATATATATATATATATATATATATATATAATAGATCTGTCCTCGCAAAGTAGCAAGATGTATGGTATTATAGGAAGGTCACACCTTCAATACAACAAAAACAAGAAAAGCAAGACGATTCAGTGAATACATTCACTTTCTTCATTGCCTCCGCAACTCTGCTTACCATTAATTCACTTCTCGTCGATGCGAGAACCTTTGGAGTACAAACGATTTCTTGAGATTTTCCGGAGAGATGGTAGGGATACGTAGATTTGTGTGTCTCCCGCAATATTCGGTAGCGATATCGGTGCTATTTCGAAACTGTGTTGGCGACCCAAACCTTAGGGGTTAGCGAGCGTTGTGTATATAGAGTCATTGGCTCTTTGGACAGGGAACAATGAAATAATGTGTCTGCCCAAGATTTCTGATGACTGCCTTCTAGTGGGTTGGGAAATGTTCCGTGGAAAGTTTTTGGCCTGCAGTTAGAAATTCTCTCTAGGCATTCTATATGAAAAAAGTGAGTAGCCAGGATATTTTGAAGAATACAAACAAAGCTAAAATGTGCATGGCCAATGAACTCAGTATGTAGTTGTCATTTTTGTCTTCGATTAAAAATTTAAATTAGTTGTTTATATATTTTGGCAAACTAAGTTCTTTCCTTGAGACGAAATGTTTTTTCAAATATTGGAAGGATATACCTATTATGAGCTGTTTTCTTTTGTAAGTATAAAATAACTTATATTTTTGATGAATGTTTATTTTGAGCTCTTAGGTCAAAGTGATGTGCAACAGATTTAAATAAAAGAATTAGTTGATGCTAAAATTATTATTTATCTTTTATGAAAGATGCATTTCTAAAACAGCGACCAACAATAGATACAGAAAATAAATTTTGAAACATAATACAATAAAAACCAAAAAGAGACCAGAACAAACAAATAACGATGCATAAGTTAACAAAGTACGAAAACAACAACAATGGGAACAATAAAGGGAGACAATATGATCATCGTCAATCATCATTAAAGACGAAATGTCAAAATAAAAAAAAAACAGCGGTTGATAATGAACCATTGAGTTCGAAACGCGTCGCAGAATATTTAAATAAGTTGTGTTGAAAGTTTAAATAAAATATACATACATCATAAAATAACACAACATTTGATTTTGTAAATAAAGCTTTAATTTCACAGTTAATTAATTGTAATGTTGGTAGTGTTTTCGCCAGCGCCGGATCTAGGGGGGGGGCAAAGAGGGGCACTTGCCCCGGGCGCCTGGCCTTGGGGGGCGCCAAATCGAAGTTGAAGAAATATAGGAGAGCAAAAAAAGGTATTCAACATTTGAACAGGGCGCCAAAGTAATGCAATATTTATTTATTTCTTGTTCCAAATATGAAAGAAATATGTAATGAACCACTTTCGTTGCCTCTCATGGGGGCACAAAATTGGAAGATGAAGAGAGAAAAGAGATTAAAAAAAATAAAGGTCTTTAACTTTTGAAAATGATAAACAAGTTCGTTGCCCTTCAGCAGGGCGCAAAATTAAAAGATGAACAAGGAAAAGAGAGTAAAAAAAAATATTTGGAAATGATGCTATGTTTATTTATTTCTTGTTCCAAATATAAAATATGTAATTAACCAGTTTCGTCGCCCTTTAAACAAATTCGTCGCAAAATTTGAAAGATGAAGAAAGAAACGATAGTATATACTTTACAAGTAAGATTCCATTTCCAAAATCTTATTTGCTGAAACAAGTTTCAAATATGAGGAAGCTTTCTTAAAATCATAATTTATTTCTGCATTACTTACTTAATGCTATTAAAGCATTGAATAATGGATAAATCATTTCAGTTTGAGTTGATGATTGATATTTTTGGCTCGTTTCAGCAACTGGATCTATAAAAGTTATTTTTTTTTTTTTTTGATGTTCTGAAATAAGAGCGTTATTAAAAAAAAATAAGAACTTAATAACAAACGATGTCAACGGATTCAGAAATTGCAAGTTTTTATGTTTCGTTTGGGAAAAGTGCAATTCTAGTGCTTTCGGGAGTCAGTTAAAACTAAATACTATATTCACGTCAAAATATAGTTTGTCCCCCGTCTGTCAAGCTACAAAAAAGTCAAATTTTATCGAAGGATGGCTACGATGTTGATGGATTAAAAAACATCTAAAAAAAACTTTGGTATTGTTCCATCAGTTTTTTTTTTAAGGTTTTGTTAAAGTTGATCATGTAAGTTTAGCCACACGGTGACGAAAGGTTCGACGCGCCGAGTCCTTGAAAATCTTCTATATTATTTGTTTGTTTACTCAGAAACCACAAAGATTGAAAGGTTGTAGTTTGCGCGTGGTATAGGTGATAAAAATCTTTGGCAAGACTAAGCTGTTAATAGGGTGAAATGGGCTAAAAGCGAAAAAGGGATATAAGACTTAGGGGCCAAGTTATTACTTACTTACTTAAGGTGGCGCAGACAGTCCATTGTGGACCACGGCCTCAACCAACATTCCTCGCCAGCTAGGCCGGTCCCTAGCCAGTGGCCTCCAGTTGCGCACACCAAGTTGGTTGAGGTCGTTTACCACTTGATCGCGCCACCTTAGATGGGGTCTTCCAGAACTGCGTCGGCCCTCCGGGTTGGAATTGAAGACTCGTCGGGCAGGAGCGTTTTCGTCCATACGCTCCACATGACCCAGCCATCTAAGCCGCTGAATTTTCAGCTTCTTAACCAAGTCAATGTCGCTGTATAGCCCGTACAGTTCGTCATTGAATCTTCTCCTCCATACTCCATTGATACATACAGGACCGAATATCACCCGAAGAATCTTTCTCTCAAAGCACCCCAGCCGGTATTCATCCGATTGTGTCAGTGTCCACGCTTCTGCCCCATACAGCAGGACTGGGATGATAAGGGTCTTGTATAGTGTCTCCTTGGTCCTTTGAGAGAGGGCTTTACTACTAAGATGCCTTCTTAGCCCGAAGAAACAGCGATTGGCAAGAGTGATTCTTCGACTGATCTCTTCACTGATGTTGTTCTGAGAGGTTATAGTGGAACCCAAATAGACAAAGTCCTTGACAACCTCAAAGTTATATCTGTCCATTGTGACGTTTTGTCCGAGCCTACGGTGATGATCTACTTCACCCGAGGACAGCATATACTTTGTTTTATCTTCATTTACAGCCAAACCCATTCGAGCAGCTTCCACTTCAATACTTGCGAATGCTCCACTGACAGCGCGCCAAGTTATAGCGATCAGAAAAACCAAACTGAAATATTTTCAAATGCAAATTATCTCGTGTTATGATTTGATTTAAAACTGCTGTTGATTTAGTATGAAAAAAGTTAACTAGAGAATGGATTGAACTTAAAAGAAAAATTTGTTGCAATTGCCCATTTCTCAACCTAAAAACAACACTAAAACAGTATTGTACACTCGGGCGTATACGTACTTTTCTGAGTTTATTTAATTTAAAAAAAAATCATCCATGTTCTAATATCTTAGACAATTTAAATGGACGGTATAAATATAATTAAGAAGTCAAACTTATCCCTCAATGTTCAACATTTTTGTATCTATCATGGTTTGTATCATCGCGCTATCTGATGCTCATTAGGGCAGCACAACGTCTGTCGGAATAGCTAGTGAACTATAAAATTTCTAATGTACCAGTTTTTCAAAAGTAGTCCTAATTTTTTATCAAAAGATAATCAGCCCTATCGAGGTAACCGTCGGAGCGAACAGTTGTCTGCAACGCATACGTTTGCGGAGGCTCAAATTGCGTTCGAGGTATCTCTCATCGGAACAGAAATATCACAAATGTGTCGACGCATTGATTTGACATGCGACAGATTTTTAAATCAAAGAGAGATGCGCAAAATATATTTATATACCGATGATCCGATACATCTTTCGATATTTGTATAAATATATATACCAAACCAGATTAAAATTATGTTATATCAAAAAAGTTGAAAATAATTGTTAATAACTAGTAAGAATGATAAGATTTGAATAGTTTTATACGCTGGCGTAAAATAGAACAATTATTAAACATATTTCTTTCCATTCGATATGTATCGAATTGGTGAATATCGATATATTTTCTAGAAAGCCATCTCTAAATTCAAACAGCTGTTTTACCGATTTGTCAAAGGTTGGAAAAAAATTACAAGTCAGATAAAAATAATACTCAAGTTTTACTTTTCCTAAATTGTTCAACTAAAAACCTTAGTAAATAGCATGAAATGGAAGAAGTTTATGATCGGACAGTTTGGTGTGGGTTTCTATTTTATCTACTCCACCGCCTAAGGATAATGAGCAATACGTGTGGTAACCTTCACCAGGACAGTTCTTAGCCTACAAAGATAGTTTTGTATGAAGGAGGACCAGGACTAATATTTCAAGGAGAGCAAGAACAACGAAATGCTTAAGAAGCACTCTCTGTTCGTTAAAAATTCGTCAAAGTTGCTCGTCGAGAAAAGCCCGACTATGAGTAGGTACCTAGTCAAGTGACGAAGAAAGAAACGGGGACCGACAGCCGAATGTTGACGAGGATGAAAAAAAGGAAGCTGATAAGAAAAAGATTGTGAAAATAAAGTTATATTTATTTATTTCTTGATATAAAATGATTTTAAAACTTTGAATTGTATTCTTCGCGCTTCTTTTGCTCTCCCTCGTCCTCAGGCGATTCTAATCCTTCTTTGGTCAGACATATATTTGATATTTGATATTTGATATTTGATATCTATTTATTATGCTTGCTTACACTTATTACATAATTTAGAATATAGACATAAAGAACTTATACATTAATACATAATAATATAGAATTGGATTATAGTGGCATTTTTTATTATGAATTTTTAATAGTACTAAAAGCCACTCTAGCAAATATTAAATATTAAATAACAGTCTTAAGCGAACATTAATGTATGGGGTGAGATGTGTTTAAAGAATATGTTTTTAATTTAATAATAGAAACTTAAACAGAATACAAAAACAAATTGAACATTAGTGGACGTAGGTTAACAAAACTTCGATTTGCCTATGATCGCAATCAAAAAGCCAAATTTTAACTTTCTTCAAGTATAGCGGTAAAGAACGAATACAGCGAATACAAAAGGGTAACGTATTAAACAGTTTACAGGACACAATGGAGTAGAAGTTTCTTAAATGCGTGGTACGGAAATGTGGGACAGATACAAGACATTCACGAGAGCTTCTTGTATTGAGCATATCAGAAATTGGGCTCTGTAAGTAACCACCTCTCATATAAAAAATCTTAGAGGTCTTAAAATAGTAAAGGTGTCTGACAGGCAAGATGTTTAAGGTTCTAAATAGCTTAATAGTGGATGTTAACCGCGTAGCGCCACAAATCATTCTCACTGCACTTTTTTGTAGTATGAGAAGAGGTTGAATTTTCGAGTGATATGTTCCACCCCAGCAGCTTATGCCGTTTTGAAGCTTGGAATGAAATATACCAAAGTAAGTAGTTTTTAAGGTACCGTTATAGCAGAGTTTTCTGAGGTGGTAAAGATTGCGAAGTGTAAAGCGTAAATATATCTTTAAGGCAGCAATATGGCTAGACCAGCTCATACCAGTATCAAAGAGGACACCGAGGTATTTGAATTCATCTACTTCATCTACTTTGAAACAACTATCACAGCAATTTTTTTCTGAATCGTATGTTAAATGATTATCATTGCATAAACAATTAGTGATCTTATATTTCAAACAGTTTTGAGTATGAAAAACAATTTGCAAGTCAGGAGAATCTCTAGTTTTTAAGCTGAAATACATAACTTTCGTCTTGTTGCTGATGTTAAGCTTGTGTTTAGAAAACCAGATACGCAAAAGATGAATATCATGATTCAGATCAGCTACTAGATCAAGAGCACTTTTAGAATTATAGGCTAACCCTAAGTCATCTGCAAACGCTGTTATTTTAGCTGTAAATTCAAGTTTGAACAGAGAATTTATATAAATAAGAAACAAAATGGGACCTAAAACGGACCCTTGGGGAACACCGATGTTCGAGATCCTAATGTCACTCAGTTTATCCTCAATTTTAACTCTTTGAGTTCTATCCTTAAGGTAGGACTCAAACCAATAGAAAATAAAACCTCGAAAGCCCGCCATGTATAGTTTATGAAGGAGAACCTCGTGATCAACGGTATCGAACGCTTTGCTAATATCAACAAATAAACCGGCACAATATAATTTGTCATCAAGGCCCTTGTTAATGAACGAACAAAAGTCAAGAAGTGCATCTTCGGTAGAAAGACCTTCTCTAAAGCCGAACTGCGACGCATTGAAAAAATTCCTGCGGTTCAAAAAACAAAGCATTCTGTTTTTAACTGCTTTTTCGAAGACTTTAGAAATCGAGGACAGCAGAGATATAGGTCTATAATTATTAGCCTCCTTCTTACAACCTTTTTTATAAACTGGAACTACAACAGCACATTTTAAAACCGCATGGAATTCACCAGAACAAATGCTTAAGTTGAACAAATGAGCTAGGATGTCAGATACATTATATGCAATCATTTTCAAAATATAATTGGAAATTCCATCATCCCCACACGCATGCGATTTCCTAAGCGAGTTAATTAGGCTGTTAACCTCAGAACCAGTAATGGGGTCGAAGTAAAAACTTCCCTGAAAAGTATCTTCCACGAATCCAAGGTCAAAACATTGAGCCAAGCAAACACTAGGTTCAGATATACTTGGGTTGCCAACTGAACCAAAAAAATCATTAAATATGTTGGCAACATCAAAAGGCTCATCAAACTGAACTCCATTTCTGTTCAATACAATGTGACTCGACTTATTAGAATTGTTAGGATTGATTATACTGTTAATAGCCTTCCACTCTTTTCTAGGATTACCAACAGAATTATTTAATAAGGTTTGATAATATCTATCACGGCAGGATTTTATTTGCTTGTTGACGATTTTACACTTTTTTCTATAACGTTCCTTCAGGATATGGTTGGATGGATGCTTCAAACACTTAATACTCAATTTATTTTTATATTTAATTATATTAACTAAGTGATTGCTTATCCAAGGCTTCAATTTCCTATACCAGCCTTTATATTCCTTGAGGTGCTAGGCGCGGCTTATTAGTGCGGTTAACATAAGCTGTTAATTAGTAATACTCTTAGCCATATGCAGATGTGAATATGAAATCGAATGAATGAAATGAATCTTCATGGGCACCCAATTTAAGGTTCCTGCTCAACTGACATAATCTGCTTGTAGTTCTCTTTGTCTTTGCACTGGTCTTCAAGCAGTTCCATGCACTTTTGTCAAAAGTTCTTGCGAATGAACTTGTTCTGTTGGAATTCATACCTTTTTCCAACCACTAGCAATTCTCCTCCTGATCCAACTTGGTTAAGTTGGTCCCTTTTTCTTTTAGATTTGACCTGGAAACACAACATTAGAGAAATGAGTACACGAAGCTATTTATAAGCATATTTTTATTTATTTCTTACATTTTCCAACAATTTTCTATGATGCGTGAACAAATTTCGCCAAGAATTTCTGTCGGAGCAAAACGAAAACAAAACTATGCTAACCTGTCAAAAACCAAACTAAAAAATGCACTTGATCGCACTGCAACGCAATTCACCGGTGTGCGTTAAAAAAGTACGTAGAAACATTCGGTCGGAAGAATACCTCGAAGCAAAAACTTTCGGAATCGTACAAAATGTTAGCATTTTTCGTTCCGACGGTTACCTCGATAGGGCCGAATAGTTGAATGTTTGAAATAAATAAAATGCACGACTGGGTCGCACGTATTTGCTCTGTGGGTGCAATAGTATGATGAACTTATGGCCATTTAAAAACGCCGTTTAAATCTGATTTTCGTTACGACCATTTAAGCCAAAAACGTTAGTTTGTTAGAAATATTTTAGATAAGTTAAATTCTGAGTTTAATCAAAATCGTTATAGCCGTTTTCGAGCAAATTCAAAATGAAAAAAACTACTGAGCTATTTCACTAAAGCTTTTCTATGGATTAGTTATGATTTTGTATATCGGTGAGTAAAAGTTAAATGTGCAATCAAAATATCGGACAGAATCACAAATAAGCATACAGCCTTTTAACTTTTTATGAACAACATTAGCAGGTTCTCCGCTGTCGTTTATTGAAATAGAAAAATTATCAAATCAATCTGGATTATGGCACATACCCCAAAGGATTTATTTTGCACATGCGCCAAGATTGCATTTTGAGTAATCAGTAACATGAGAACCCTTAGCAATACCTTATTTTCTTAGGTTGGGCCACACAGATTTTTATGACATGTATCGTATATAAGCTATTGTCAACAGCATCAAGCATTAGAGCATAAAGATAAAAACAGGTTAACGATACGAGTTCAAGTTTTGTACGTAAACTTAAAAAAGAAAACAAATTGCTGGGGGGGGGGGCGCCAAATTCAACTTTTGCCCCCCCTTGAACAAATCCTAGATCCGGCGCTGGTTTTCGCAGTTAGGTTTAATTCAACTCTCTGACTCGTCCGGCGAATTGCCCTATAAACGTTTACCCAAAAGCAATACTGCTCTGTAGGGCGTCAGATGTTGGAGTTAAACTAACGTTAGATTACCTACCAGCGTGTTGCTATATCAGAGTAAAGAAACGTTGTCTTAAGTTTGGCTTTTTAGATAGAAGTGCCATCATAGCTTTTTATTCAGTCTATTTATACTACATAATTAGTTTATTTCGTTGGTATCCAACCATACTTGGATAATCGATAACCCCAAATATGCACAGTCAGCATTTGACCATACCATGCACTTTCGATGTGTTTATGATGCACAATTTACTGCCATAAACCGTAAGCCAGTGACCCTTTGAATTTGTATACAAAATACCTGTGCACTAAAGTGTCAAATAAGTATTTTGTGTATCTTGTTATTTTCTATAGCTTGTGCACAGAGGGTGCCGGTCGAACTATGTGAGTATCTGGTGCACGAAGTGTGCCAACGGAAATATGAATACTCATTCTGACTCGGTTATGCTATAGCTAGCCAATACGGCGGCGGCGGCGGCGGAACAAAACGAATGCAGTGCATGGGATGGTTGGGAAAATGTTATCAAATTATCAAAGCAGGTTGAATACCCTATTAATTGTTTTTGTTGTGACAATTAGTTAAGTGAGCGCTGGTGCAATCCCTTCACACCACCCTTCCTGGGAGAAAAAGGAGAAATCATGATATGTTATGATTTCTTCTTTTTATGCGCCACTTTGTACAATAAGGGATCTTGTTTTATTTGATAACTTTTTGAATTGTATTTTCTTTTGAAATTGTGGGATGGATTGTGAGGCCAATAACCAGAAAATGACCTTCGTCGTTGTTTACGTGGACAATGTTCTAATCACAGACCAATACAGACCGCCAACTCGTACTCCTCTTGCCTGACACACCCTCGAAATATTTTTTTCGTGTCTGTTAATACGTGTACATCTCTGTCTGTGCAAATTGTGATGGCAACCATCCCTGCGTGTGCCATTTATTTTGTTGGTGTGTTTCTGCTCCCATTTAAAAAGCAAGGGGAGCGTCCCACTCTCAAAATAAATGGCGTATCAGCTTGTAGCCAAAAAGAGAGACAATACAGTGAGTTGGCGATCTGTATCTTATTGGTCCGTGGTTCTGATTTTCTCAAACGATGAAGTTCAAGAAAATTTCATAAAGAATAGTTTAACGAACAACTTTCAAATAAAAGACTTGGGAATTTGTGGATCTTCAGATTCAATTGATCAAGCTCAATATATTGCACAGTCGTTTTGGGATACCAGACTGTAATCCAGTATCAATACCATTGGACTTATTACATATAATAATTCAGTAGATATCCTTGGAAATGTTTCCAAAATCTGAAGAAGACAAGGAAATCATGTCAAAGCAGGAACATATGTATGGTGTTGGTGTATGATCTTTGTTTTCCGCTGCTCAAACTACCAGTCCAGCCATAAATTAGGCGGGTTTATTGAGCAGGTACAGCGTTTATCCATGAAAAGCGCTTTATACTGACATTAAGCGCGTCTTCCGGAACCTCAAAGGCGCAATAAACAAACAAATTGTTAACCACAATACCCCGGATAGGGGTAATCTCGCAGCATGCTATTTCGCAACATTGCTTGTGAAATAAATCTGAATTCAGAGAGAAGGCAAAAGAAATTTCCAAGGCAACTGTACTTGTTAGAAAAAAAAGTGAACTTTACCGTAATGAATGTTTGTTGGTTGTAAAATCTTCATCAAGTAAGCAATCTGCGAACATGAAAATTTTTCCAAATTTTACCAACTTCCGGCTTAGTCGACTATTGTATCCCTCAACATCGCTTGTTGTTCTCATAGGAGCCCTAAAAACGGGTAAATACAGCTAAAGGAGTTTATGCTAAACACACAAATTAAATATATATGTACATACAGGGGCGAACGCAGGAAATGTTTTCGGGGGGGGTTTTTAAAAAAATATATTAAATATAAACGAACAATTTGTTTTTAATATTTGTAAGTTTTTTTTACTCTGTATGTATGTATTTACATATATATAAAACTAAATACATAAATTTTTAGTTATGATCAATATTTTATAAAATAAAATCAATGCGCCTTGGAACTTTTGCCATTATATTTATAACGTCCTCATAGTCAACCTCAATATCCCTATAGATGTTCAGCAACATCAAACCGTTCAGTCGCTCCTCGCCGGTTTTTCCTCGTAGATAAGTTTTTAATCTGCGCAGACATGAAAAGGATCGCTCGCTTGAAGCCACGGATACCGGAAGTGTCGCACCGATCTGCATAAAACAATGAACTGTTTTATATAAGGACGAATCGCAAACATTTAAGGTGTCTATAAAGTTGTTGGGCCGTTTTACGTTTGGCATACTCAAGCAATCTCTGAAACCATAGTTAATTTAACAATGAAATACATATAAAGAAAATAAAAGAAATACATTCTTACCTGCGCCACATCTTCATTTCGGCTAGAAAATCATCTAAGCCTACTTTTATATCATCTGGCCATTCTTGGGAAAACACCTCAACAGTCCTTTTTATTTCGTCCTCTTTAAGTTTGCAACATTTTTCTGGCAAAATAGGAACATAGATAGACCGACGAAAATATTCTTCAGGACCACCTTCGTAATTATCCCTGTTCCTCTGTTTTGCGACATTTCGTGGGACTACCAACTGCAAATCCATTTTTCCGCAATTTCTTTGGCTGCAGCAAATATGCTACCGAATCTTACTTCGGAATTCTGTCGCATTTCAGCAATTTCTTCATATAGGTGGTTTGCATATTCTATGCAGCAGCTTAGATCGCATTCTTTTTTTTGCAAAAATTCACTAAGGTTTTTCATAAGGCTAAAAATTGGCTTGATTACTGTTAGTGAAATAATGAACTGGGCATTGTGTATTGCTGTAAGTAAAGTATGCGGTTTAACTCCATCAGTTTTCAAATTTTTTTCGTCCAGGATCTCTAAAGAGCAGCAGATATATTCATATACGTCAAAAAACAAACTCAAGGAGTCTAAATGCTCAACCCAACGGGTTTCACAAAATCTTAAAAGCCGTGTTTGTTTTGCTTTTGGACAAGACGCATGTATTTGGTCTTTTAAAATTATAGCTGCTTTGTTTGAGAGTCTGAATAAATTGACAACCTCTTTAATAGCCCCAATGCAATTTCGTATTGGTGGGATATTACAGGCGTGAGTAATGGCCAAATTCAAGTTATGGTTCGCGCAGTGGACGTAAATCGCTTGTGGATATAATTCCCTTACTTTGGCAGCACAGCCGTTGAATTTTCCACTCATTGCACGCGCCCCATCATAGCCTGAACAGTCAAAAACGATAACATTAATACTTAATCATTCTAGCCAATTATTGACACTTACCTTGTCCCCTCATACTAGCTAGATTAAGGCCCATATCCTTAATCGCAGACAGCAACGTACTTGCTAGTCCTTTTCCAGTTACGTCTTCAACCGGGATAAAGCACAAAAAGTCTTCGCGAATAAAATATTTATGGTCGATTGTATCAACATAACGAGCGCATATTGAAAACTGTTCAACCCCACTGATATCCGTGCTTTCCTCAGCAATAGCAGAGAAGTATCCAGATTTGTTGATACGTTGGACAATTTTCATTGTTATAATTTTTCCTGCAGCATCAATTATTTCGTTTTGAATGCGATAGCTTATATATCTGGCGTTTGCCCCCGAACTATTTAAATGATCTGCCAAAACTTTATCACCACTTTCAATTGCGTAACGCAGTAACGCCCTAAAATTTCCGTCGTTTTCTTCTGGCTGCTTATCAATTGATACAAGGCCGTGGTCTCGATGTCCTCTTAAAGCTATACCTTGCCTGCCACAAAAAAAAACAGCTCGTATGATCGGAATCAACTTTTTTCTGTTTTCGAGTTGTTGTACTTTCCGGCTCGTGTCAAGTTCGCTGACTACATCAAGCCTTCGATTTTCGAAAATTGACGTAAAATTTTGTCCATCCTCTATAGCCTCTTTGTGATAACTTTTGTTTTGGTGTTCTCTAAATTTTTCAAGGGCTTTTTTCCACATCCGAAACGCAGTCAGTACTAATATATTTGTGTCCTGATGAGACCCTTTCCCGACGGACTTTAATGCAAAAACAACACAATATCGGCAGTAAGCACCGTCTTCTGCTGCAGAATACGTCAACCACACAAAAGAGCGCAACCAAGAGTGCTGAAATTTTAAATTTCTTTGGCCAGATATCGGAAAATTAAAATCTAAATCAGGAACCCAACAATGAACAAGAACTTCATATTTTTCACTGTCGTTTAATTGCTTCCGACAAAAATTTGCAATGTCGTTTACATAATTCTATGGATAAGATAATAAATATGTATTGTTACACGTTATGATTTTTAAGTTTGTGCCCATATGAGATTATGAAAAAATTTTGTTTTTCAAAATATGTGCACCTATGTGCCTTTATTCATACAAAAATAAAAAAAATATCTAAACATGAAACCAAAAGATTTTTTCTTTTACACACTTATATTACGTTAATATAACGTTAATCACAATCCGTGTGTATTGTTCAAAATTAATTTCAATTTAAACAGTTCCGTTAAAAAAGGCAATTAGAAATACACATGAGCACGAAACAGCACCACAGGGGAAACAAAACTAATATTTTCTTATATTGAACTTACATTACGGTTTCCACTGTTTTGTGACACCTCAGGTTTTTGTTTTTTTGTGGGGGGACCTTCTCCAGACAATTTGTTTAAATCCCCAATACTTGAAACTGTAGGTGTAGCACAGTTTTTACTCGCTGCTGGTTTAAAAAACTTTAGTATTGAATTAGTCATTTTTTTCACAATAACTTTTAATTTATTTTAATAAACAACCGATTTTATGTAGGAATCAAAAGAAAATCGACCTCACAGTTCAAACTACAATTTCATTTTAATTTTCATGTGTATTATGCTTATACAGGGTGCGCCAGAGAAACTTACTTATTTGAAAAAATTCCCGCGCGGTGAGTTGGGCGGGTAGAGGGGCAAGAGGGCGCATCTGGAGGGGGAAGTTCCCAAGTTTGTTTCTCCCTCCAGTCAGTTGCCATCACGCTCTGGTCTAGAGAGCAGCGGGCCTTCGCAGTTGAGAGCTTCTTTTCTAACGGTCGCTCACTTGTTGCTACGCAACGTGCCTTCCGCGCTCGCTTTGAAATTCCTCCTCACAGACTCGTTCCTGGCCGTAATTCGATTCTGTCGTGGGTTAACTCATTTCGGGAGTGTGGAAGTGTTAATAATTGGTCCTTATTTTTTTGAAGAAAACGAACGCGCAGTTACCGTGAATGGAGCTCGTTACAGGAACATGATCGAGGAATTTTTTTCTTCCAAGACTCGAAGAAATGAACGTTAGGAACGTGTGGTTTCAGCAAGATGGAGCCACAGCACACACAGCACGAGACTCAATGAATTTGTTGCGACAACATTTCCCCGACCGCCTCATTTCTCTCAGAGGCGGTCTCCAATGGCCGGCACGCTCTCCAGATTTGACTCCATGCGATTTCTTTTTATGGGGTTATTTGAAATCCCTGGTTTATGTCGATCGACCACGGACCATAGCACACCGCAAGAACAACATTCGCGACGCCATTGCCAACATACCGATTGATATGCTGCGAAGAGTGGATACGAATTTCAAAAATCGACTTCATCAGTGTATGCGCAATGGGGGTCGCCATTTATCCGATGTCATTTTTAAGACTGCATACAAAAAAAATTGGGATATTGTATTCTCAAATAAAAAAAAAATTTAAAACAATAACTGAAGTACTTTTTTTTTATTGACCTTTCAAATAAGTAAGTTTCTCTGGCGCACCCTGTACAATACAAAAGTATACTCTTTCCTAGTTGCCGTTGTCGATCCCGTTCTTATACGTAGGGACTGGCTTTTAGTACGTGTGATGCAAGTTTTCATTTTCGTAGATTTCGGTCGCAACTGCCGTTAGTTTTGGAGCGACCGATGCAATGTGTTTACAAGTAAGAAGGGAAGTGAATTTTCGTAGATTTCGGTCGCAACTACCGCTAGTTTTGGAGCGACCGATGGGATGATTTTGCAAGTAAAAAGGGAAGTGAATTTTCGTATATTTCGGTCGCAGGTCCCGTTGTTTACGACCCAACACTAATTCCACATCGACATATCAAATTTACTTATAGCGAGTTTCATACAAGAAAAGAATTGCTCTTTCTGTCAAAAGAATTTATCTTCTTCACTTTTGCAAGTTTCATTCCAAAACAAGAGCAATTCTTGATGAATTCTCAACACGAAAGAATTGATCTCTGATGGGTTAGATTGTGTATTTGGAAAGATTTTTTCACTGACAGAATGAAAATTTCAAATAAATTTTATATTTCCAGGTTTATTTTTTTTTTAATGAATGGTTATTTTTTCATTTCACATATTTCGGGGGGGGTTTCAAC
This sequence comes from Platycheirus albimanus, assembly GCA_916050605.2. Taxonomy (NCBI): domain Eukaryota; kingdom Metazoa; phylum Arthropoda; class Insecta; order Diptera; family Syrphidae; genus Platycheirus; species Platycheirus albimanus. The sequence goes on along the minus strand of OU696697.1, from coordinate 71,069,422 downwards.
CCCCAAAACCCCCCCTGCGTTCGCCCCTGTGTACATATATACCTAAGTTTTAATTCAATTAAGAAATTCATTTGATTCACGCGAATTTTGAATTATTTTTTTCTCCAATTTCTCATTCTATTTATTTCAGCATTTAAATTTGAGAAAATATAGTAGTTAAAATTCGCTGGTATTTATAAAGTGAAATAACACCGACTTTCTGAAAAAAAATTCGGAATTCGGCTATATACCTATTGGCCGACGTTAACTCACGCACCATAGATAAATAAGAGAAAGTGAAATTACAAAAATCAAAACTTAACATTCAATTTATGTTTTCAATATTTTCCTGTTAATCCGATCAATTAAAAAACATATATACCATACATAATAACTTAATAACTGAATGCCGCGTTTCATTACCAAAATACAAGGATTTTGTGATGCTGTTGCGCAAGTGACCAACACAATGGAAGGTGATGCGGTTTCGCGAGCTATTTTAAAACAAATAAGTTAATGAAAAAAAAGTAACAAAATCGAATGCCGAATAAAAAAGAGTCAAACAATAAAATGTCAAATAAGAAATGAGGGAATATGTTGCTTTTCTATGAATAGTAAAAATAAAAGAACGAATTTTTATAAAACAAAAAAAAAAAACATCACAGAAACATGGCCGACCTTCCTCCCTTCGGAGCGCGAGCGTGTGAAGTAAGTCTCCGTCCTAAATTGAAATCCCTCGCGTGTTGTGTTTAATCTTTTATCAGCCCATCACTACTAAATTAGTATGCCAATAATTACATAAGCTTCATAAATAGTTTCCAAATTCAGTGATAGTGATATAATATCATACCTAAAACAAGTCAATAAAAAAAACCCTAACAGTGCAATTCTCTCATAAATTGAAATAATAATAAAAAAAAAATAGCCAAAAAGCCTAAAATCAATCATCAATATAGTATTCGACACAAGAGCCTTCCTTCACTCCCATCCCACCAACTTCACAGATAATCTAGAAACTAGATAATTCCGTTAACGTTTAATTCCCCATTTACATTTAAACCAGGAGTGGATCGAGGTACATACATTTAAATGAAGGCGTAGCCACTGATGGAAGGGTGTTATTGAAAAGTTCAAGTTAGAGATTTAAAAAATATTGAATTTCGATATTCGTACGGGTTGGTTTTGTTTTCAATGTTTGTTTTTCATAATGGTAGGAAAATTTCGTGTTGATTACATAGTAACATTCGGGGGCTGAGAAAGAATTTCTATGCATCATACGTTCATACTGCAAAATACAGGCCAGCTGTTTTGGCACGAAGTGAAACCCAAATAGGATAAAATTCTGATCCTTTAGAATTTAACCTATACGGGTATAACTTAGTGCCTTATTTTTCGCTTTCCACGGTCTCTCCGTATACGTCAGAAATGATGTTGCTTACCAACTTCTTCCACAAAATGGTCAGTGTTCTAAAACTGACTTTAATTTGATGTGGTTTGAATTCACCTTTCAAAAGCACATCATACATTTATGTTTTATGTATAGAAGCCCGAGTCCTGACAGTAAATCGACTTTTAACGAATTCGATGCGCTGTTGGACTCCATCCAAAGAATTATTTTCCATGATCCTCGGACTGAAATTGTTGTTACAGACGGTATGGCGAGATTTTCGCTATGACTCCAACAGTCCAGTTAAAGAAAAAATCCCAATGGATGTTATACCAATGATCTACTCATATCTCTTTCTCTGTTAAGCCAGGCGACCATTAAATCGATATCAATGGATATAATACCAATGCGTTGTAAGTGTAGGTATTATTTAGCCAGGCGACCATTCCATTCAACCACCAATAACTACAACTCGTAGGAGAAGCAATGGATGTTATACCAATGCCAAGTAATTTTGATAAAATCTCAACGCAGCACACCACTCGTTCAAAAATATACTTTAATACAAATAATTAACTATTATAATAAAACAATTCAGTGAGCTAAGCTCACCACTTTCTTTTGAATTTACAATGCTCCTCCTGTTTATTTTCTCTTCTCTCACAATTGCTTAAACTTTACAACTCAAAATCAATTGCACATAGTTTCACCACTCACAACTGACTGGTTCCAGTCAGGAGTCAGGACTCAGAAAAGGATACAGAAAATATGATCTCGATTTGTAAACAAATTCCCCACTACGAGTACTTTAAAAATAGAGGAAAAGATATCTTGAGAGCATTGCCAAGCTACTTAAATTTATTTAATTTTATGTCTTTTTAATTGCGATTATAGGTACTATAAGGCAAGTTATGGATTCGTGCAGAAAATTTTTTTTGAGATAACAATCACACATGACATTACGATGATGGCGAAGTCGAAAAAAGTGGGTCTGGGAATTCCGTCCGTCTGTCTGTCTGTCTATATGTCTGTTCGCGCCTCCAGAGCCTGAACGGATGGGCCGATTTGCTTCAAATTCGGTATTTAGAATTTATTTGGCCGTCCTTCGGAACAAATTTTTACTTGCGATTATAGGTACTATAAGGCAAGTTATGCATTCGTCGAAAAAAAAGTTTTGAGATAACAATCAAACATGACATTACGATGATAGCGAAGACGAAAAAAAATGGTCTAAAAATTCTGTCCGTCTGTATGTCTGTCTGTCTGTCTGTCTGTATGTAGACCTACAGCCCAAACGGGTGGGCCGAATTGCTGCAAACTTGGTATATAGACTTTTTTAGGTATTGTACAGAGGGGAAATTAAAATTTTTTTCTTAGGTCAAAAAATAACAGTAGCTACCTGCCATACAACCGTTATTTTAAAGCTTATTTTTCTCAAAAACGGCTCTAACGATTTTTATTTAAAAAAATCAGTGTTGCTTTTTAGGTACGACCAATCATATGGCTGAAAAAAAAGTTTTAAAAAATGGCTAAGAACGGTACTTTCCATAGGACCGTTTTTTTTGCTTTCGACTAACTCGAAACGATTCGATTCTTTCGAGATTTCACACACATATAGCTGTAGGTAGCTCAATTTGTATTGCATACCAATATTTTTGAAAAATGTTTTTTTGTATTTTTAAAAGCATTAAAAAAAAAATTAAAAAATTAATATTTTGAAAACTGCTTATTAAACTTTTTTCTAAGAATTTTAAATAAATGTATTTGCTGAATACCTATGAACTGGCGTTTTTGAATTTTTTTTGAAAAATTTTTTCAAAAAGTTTTTCAAAAAAAACTTTTTTTCTCAAAAACCGCTCCACAGATTTTTATAAATTTATTCTCGTAAATTCAAATTTATCCAAGAAATAAAGTGGGGTACTTTTTTTTCACCTCAAATTAGTTTAAGTATTTATTTAAGAATTTCGAAAATTTTATTTTTATCAAAATCTCAAGCCCCTAAACCGCTGTCACACATTCGAGCAAGTTTGTGCAACCCAGTTGTGCATTTTATTTATTTTTGCTCTAGACCTAAAAATAACGGCACCTGCCATACAATCGTAAAGAAAAAAATTGATTTTCTCAATAACGGCTCAAACGATTTTGATAAAACTTTCAGAATGCTATTTTTTTAAGACAATCTATCTTTTGGTTAGAAAATATTTTTCAAAATTTGTCTTATAACGGTACCTCTCATAGAACCAGTATTTTCAAATCACATTTTCTCGTAAACCGTACATCTGATTTCAATAAAGTTTTAGGCACAGAAAGTGATTCACAATTTTATTAATATGGCATTTCAAAATTTTCAAAAACTTTTTTTTTTGATTTTTTATAATTTTGCCATATATTTACATACTCAAATAAATTTCAAAATATTATATATACGATTTTCAATTTTTTTTTTCCTAGATTGACTATATGTAAAATTTTATTGCATACTTAGTTTTTCCGAGAAAACTCTTTAACTCATTTAAAAAATAAAAGAATTTTCGAAATTATTTAATTTTTTTTAATATCCATATATATATGCAGCCACTAAGCAATTCATAAGAGCAAGTTCGTGCGACCCAGTCGTGCATTTTATTTTTAAATGCTTTAAACTTTACCTTGTTTTCTTACATTTTAATGTTTTTTTCTTTAAGTTCTCGACTTTGTAGCTCAAGCTCATCCTCTAGGGCATCGGTGCTCAACCTGTGGTCCGCGGACCCCTGGCGGTCCGCTCAGAATTTCAGGGGATCGGCGATAGCTTTTATATAAAGCATCAGAAAAACGCTTTAAATACTGTTCCAACAAACTCAACAACAACTCTACAAACTTTGTTTCAAAACATACATTATCTTTTTTACTAATTTCTTCACTCCATTTTATACCTTTTTTCTACCCCTCTCAATAACAAATCCATGAATCTAGTTTTAATAACAAAAGTGCACCGAAGTGCTTTTCTAGACGTTTAATGCTAATTACGTTATGTTGTTGTTATAGGTATAGGTGGCGGCTACACGTTGTTTTTATTTTTCACCGCACTTTTTGCACAGAACGATTGACATTATAACGTTATGGGCATAACACGTCGGGACAGGCACAAGCAGTTCCACTTCCACTAACTAAAAAAGATTTTAAGAATTAAGAAGATGCGGTACAAGTACGCATTTTCGTATTTTTTGTCTGTAGGAGGCTGTAATTACAAAAAAGTTTTGTTGTAATGCTTGCTTTTCTTGAAATTGGTATCTGCATTTGAATTCGAATCCAAAGTTTGCAGTAGGCGACGTTTTAATTGTTAAGCGACCCAAAGACACCACCCTTGTGCGCGCGCATGTGTCGGTGCGAGGAAATGTGTGCTGTCTGTGGGCTGGTGCGCACACCGATTTTCGGCTCGAGTAAAAACCAAAACTTTTTGATTTTTGGTGTCGGTGTCTCGATCGGTGTGATGTGTATGGGGATGCGCAGGCGCATTTTATATTCAGTTGCATCGTATTGTGATTGAGTAAGGAGTGCGGAAGATTTATTTAAAATGCTTTTTTCCTTCACAACTAAAGTGTTTACGATTTGGTGTGCAGTTTTTGGCGAAATCACGCACCAGTTTCGGTGCACATGCGCGCGCACAAGTGTGGTGTCTGTGGGCCGCTTTATGCGAATTCTTTTTTTTTAATGGAAAAACTCAGAATCAAATTTGTTGTGTCTCGATCGCAATAGTGATTGTTTTTTAAATTTTAAAATATTAAGTTTTTGCATTACTTTTTTAATAAATGGATCGCTAGTTAAAAAGGAAAATTAGTGAAGACGTTCACTCCAATCCGGGAACATCAACTTCAAAATTTAGTGATGACATTAAAAATAAAAAACAACGAAAGTATTCTTCTGAATATCTTTCGTTTGGATTCGGGTGTTAAGAATTAAATGGAGAAGATAAGCCACAGTGTGTTTTGTGCTGCGATGTTTTAAGTAACGAATCTATAAAGCCTGCGACATTTTGAAAGAAAGCACAAGGAATATAGAGATAAGCCTCGCGAATTTTTCAACATAAAACTACAGGAGTTAGAGAGGAATAAGAAATCCCTACTGAAAGTTGCTACAGGAAATACCAATGAAAATGCTGTACTTGCATCCTACAAAGTGGCCCTGATGATAGGTAAGTTTGAGAAATCTAATGTTGAGTTCCTTTCAACCACCTGTTGTCGACCTCAGTGGCTACTAAATTCGATTCTTTTTGGTTATTTTTCAAATTAAAAAGTAGCTACATTACACTACGAGTACATATTTTCTTTTGTAAATGTAGGTGTGTATGTGCATATATGTATCTACTGACCAAAACATTCATTTTATACACAAAAAGAAGTAACTAAACTGTCAAACTTGATATATGTATGTGTAAGAATCTGTTTCAAAGTTTGTGCAAATTGTTCCTAAATAGAGATTCAAAAAGGATTAACTTAATGAATTCCAATGAAAAAAAATCAACTGCAGTTAGCTACACTCAAATTTCTGGTTGTTTGGAAATCAACATACAATTTTGCATTTGTATTACATCAATGTTAATTTTTTTGTTGATAGGCAAAGCTGGAAAGGCTCATACTGTCGGTGAGGATCTAATTTTACCGGCAGCAAAAGTATGGGTGGCAAGTATGCTGGGTGAGAAAGAGTCACGAAATGTAGACTTAGTTTCTCTTTCGAATGATACCGTGAAGAGAAGAATTATTGATATGTCCTGCGATCTCAAGACACAGCTTATAGAAAAAACAAAGTTGAGTTCCTATTTTGCTCTTCAATTGGATGAAAGCACTGATATATCAAACAATGCCAATCTGATGTCGTATGTGCGGTACGAAGACTCTATTCATGATGATTTCTTGTTCTGTCTGCCTCTTCCGTTTTAATGATTTTACATGGTGCGCACAAGTTGCATATCTATGTGACGTTTTTGGCTATTTAAATGAGTTAAACATGGATTTACAAAACTCACAAATGACAGTAACTGTATTTCAATTTGAAGAGAAAATCGAATCGATATTAAATAAAGTGCACGACTGAGTCGTACGAACTTGCTCTAATGTGTTCAAATGGTCTTGGGTGCTTGAGATTTTGGGAAAAAAGCGTTGAAAAAATCATATGAAATTTTATAAATCACTTAAAAATCAATACCTTAAACGTTTTTTGGAGAAAATGAAATAAGTCATCAGGTTTCTTTTACTTTTCTGAATTTTTACAAAAAAAAAAATTTCAAAATCGTTCGACCAGTTTTTTTCAAAAAACAGTTTTTTTTGAAAAACTTTTCGAAAAAATATTCCAAATTTTTTTAAGTATGCCAACTTCTAGCACTTTGTAGTTTTTATCAGAAAAATAAAATTAAAAAAATATAGATTAAATCGTTTTTGGAAAAAAACAAAAATTAAAAAAAATTTTTGAAACTTTTTTAAAAAACTCAAAAAAACTTTTTTTTTAAAAATTTCAGAATTTTTATTATTTCTTTTATAAAAGGGCTTCTACATTAAAAATTTCATCGGAATCCGTCAAGTGGCTTACGAGAAAATCGGATTTCAAAAAACCGGTCCTATGGGAGGTACCGTTATAAGACTATTCCTGAAAAATGTATTACAACCAAAACATAAAGCTTGCACATAAAACACTATTCAGAAAGTTTTATCAAAATCGTAGGAGCCGTTTTTGAGAAAAATTAATTTTTCACTAAAAATCATATGGCAGGTACCGTTAGTTTTAAAGCTAGAATGCCAAAAACCCCTCTGTAGGACGCCATAATAATGCTATTTTCCAAATTTGGAGCAAATCGGTCCAGCCGTTTAGTCTGTAGGTGCCGATACAGACGGATGGACAGACAGACAGACAGACAGAATTGTCGGACCCACTTTTTTAGGCTTCTCTATCATCGTAATGTTATGTTTGATTGTCCAAAAAAAAAATTTTTTTCTTACGATTGCATAACTTGCCTTATAGTACCTATAATCGCAAGTAAAAAAATTGATATGTGGCAAAGACGATTTGAAAAAAGGATCGTTCATCATTTTCAAACCTAAATGAATTTTTAACAACTGCCAACGCTATTTTACCAGAATCAATTTTTCAAAGTTTTCTCAAACATTTCTCGGGCCTAAAAAAAAGTTTTAGAGAATACTTTCTAATTAATGATAACAGCAAATTATGGATTAAAAATCCATTTTCAGTTGACTTCAGTGAAATAAACAGTTTATCAGCTTTAAAAGAAAACCAGCTTATTGATATTTCTTGTGATTCAGCTCTACAACTTGTATTTAAAAATATCAGTCTTTTTGAATTCTGGTTAAGTGCTAGAAATCAATATCCTTTATTATCCGAAAAAGCTATTCAAGTGCTAATTCCGTTTTCTACGTCATATTTATGTGAAAAAGCTTTTTCAACTCTTGTTTATACGAAAAATAAATATAGAAATAAATTAGATGTAGAACCTGATTTAAAAATTCAGTTATGTTCCATTGATCCAAATATAAATAACTTGGTAGCTAAAAAACAACACCAGCCATCACATTGATTATTTTACTAACTGCTTACTTTTGTACTTTCAATAACATTTTAATAAAAGATATTTTTATAAAAACGACATGTTTTCAACTTTCTGGGTGTAACGGTGTTAATAGATTATACAAAATAATACATTAAATTTGTTTCTTGACAAATCGTTAGATGATGTCGACATGAATGCGATTTATGGATTTTCAATGCTCTGTTGGTATTGAGCTCAAAAAAGAATGGTTGCTCTTGCTCGGCGATGTTTAGTCGTTTTTCCTTTTGTTTTCGG